>PVJO010010823.1:0-62260 GCA_004026905.1 Hystrix cristata | reverse complement strand
TCCTCCTCCTCCTCCTCCTCCTCATCTTTCTTCTCTCCTGCTATGTCCCTTGTTTTATCACCTAATTTGCCACCTCTATTCATCAGGAATGATCCATGGGAGCCACTAAGTAGGTTTTGTCTAAGGTAACTCAGGATTCATTTCATCAGATAAGTTCCAACATCACAGGTACACTTGACTTCTACTTAACAATATCTTATTTTGCCTTTGAACTTATATCTTTAGATTTATTCCCTTTAGGATGTGATTGTTAACAATGTCTTGTGATCATAATAGCTTGAGCAAAACCTACTTAATCCAATGAGACTCATAATTTCCAGAGATCCTCATTTACATATTTCCACTTCCTTCTCTCATTCTTACAGGCTGCAAAGAGGAGAGGGGCTCACTTGTCCTCAAGAAAAGTTACTCTCTGCAAGTTTCCTAGAACAATTTGTATCTCTCAACTCTCTGATAGGTTTGGAGTACAGTAGCAGTGATTTTCTTTCCAGCATGGTTGTCTTTCTTTACACTGAAAGTGAGGGTCTCTTGTAAACCTTTACATACCAGTGAAAACCTTGCCTGCTGTCATCATTTTTTAATAAATAGGTCAATTTAATCATAATTACTTTTTGATAGAAAAAAAACCTAAGCTGACTGGCTTGCTTTCTCCTTTCTTCCATCTTTCCTCTTCTCTCTCTCTCTCTCTCTCTCTCTCTCTCTCTCTCTCTCTCGCTCTCTTTCTTTAAAGAATCAGTGGTTTTCAAAGAATCTCTTCTTGTGGCTTTCTATTCTGTCTGTAAGTTTGGGGGAAGGTAACAATGAAATTCTTTGGATGTTTCCCATAGATTCTTTTTTCCAAGATCTGGTTTAAGAACTGTTGGTGGGCTTTTGAAGTCTTTTTCTTTTTCAGTAAAGAAAAATGTCTAAATTTAATTTTGTCTTTAGTAATATTTACTTTACTTAGTTTGAGAGTTCCTGATATTTTCCTTGGTCTGTTTTTATTTTGTTTATATTTTAATTACTTCTGATGTACAAAAGCAGTTTTGATAAAGTGCCTTCATTTCTCTATTTAAATCCAGATATTTCTATTCTGTTTTAGTAAAAAGAATCTATTATATAATTCATATGATTTTATATTTTGCGTATTTATGTATAAATGTAACCAAATGTGTGTGCTTTTAAAGGTAGCTTAGTGTCATCATATTTTAGTGAACACATCACATTTTTCCCATTGTGTTGACTAATGATTACCTGATGTCACTATCAGAAGAATGTATAATTGCCCCAAAACTAAGCAATAATCATTTTGAGTATTTTAATAGATCATTGTAAGCAACTAGCAATACCTACTACATCTCCTAAAATGTTTAGATAAAATAATAAGGTTCATCCTAATTATTTAAAATGTTGTAGGTAAAACAACTCAAATGTTCATATTCTTATGCAATATTAAAACTAAGAAAATACAATAAAGAATTTTTACTAATTTCCATAATTTAGCATGAGACTAAAAATTTGTATGGAAACAAAGTATCTGCAGTAATACGATTGTGAAAGTAGAAGAGAGATAAATGTTTTCAGATTTGTAACTCAGAGCAACTGGCTTCAATCATGCTATGTCCAATCTTCCTTCAAACTCTTGATCACTTGGGTATTATCACAGTCTCACTTAATAACCTCACAGGGTGAAATATCAAACTTTTAAAATATACTTGCTATGTGCCAGTAATAGTCATGAGCATGAATTAACTTATTTGATAATCATAATAAGAGTAATGTGAAAATTAAAGCTGCATTATCAACTTGACGGACTTGAGAGTCACTGAGGTGATTAGTAAATCACTTTTCTGAGTGTGTGCAGGGGACTTATTGTGCTCGACTTGAGCAGGAACGCCCAGCTGGACTGACTTGGTGGTTTCTGGGCATACAAGATCCACCTGAAGGTTATTGCCAACAGACCATAAAGGAGACCAGAAGCAGAAAGATAGGGGCCAGCTGTTTCCTAGGAGAAGCTCTGTTGTGGCTGGTTCTTCCAAAGGGCACTTGACTGTTCTCATCGCAGAAGGAACTTAGGGATGGCTGTCATCAGGGATGGCTGCTGTTCACTTTGTGGAGCTCTGGTCCTCATCTTTCCTGTGAGTGTCATATCCTGGTTCCAGCATAGATTTCTTCAGCCTTTTAGTACAGATCTGGATGAACATGGGACAGTGCCATGGGCTTCCAGCCTTTAATTGAATCTTTCAGGTCTCCAGTGCATAGATGGACATTCGACACTGTTCCTGTATTTGGCTTGTGAGTGAATGTTGTTTTTAATCCTATATTAAATCTGCTCTTTTGCAAACCATTGACTCTAGAAAAGTAGTAAAGTGTGTGTAGAGGGTCATAAAGTGTGATTTAAAGGGTCATAAAGTGTGAACTTGCAATCTAAATCTGGTTCCAGGCCTCTTTCCCTGTGCTACTACTTCCATACCCTGCTTCCTGGCCATGACGAAATAAGCAACTTTCTTGCACCACGCACAGAATATTGCCATGATGTTTCTTCCTCAAAGCCAGCCAACCATGGACTGAATCTTCCAAAACTGTGAGTCAAATAAAACTCTTCTACTTTAGGGTTTGGGTATTGAGTATTTTTCCCCCCAGCAATGTAAAAGCTAATAAATACACATAAAGACCAGATTTCCATGCAGGATTGAGGACTATGTTTCTGATTTAACATGAATAAAATTAAGCACAGGATATTAAAATAAGCATTTCTATCAAGATTCTTAGCAAATAATAAATATGATATATGACAAGACACCATGGAAGAATTTCAAAAGAAAGGGCAAGACTGTTGATTGATTCTCATTGAAATGAATAAAGTGAGAACTGATTCAAATTGTTTAGTCATTGAGAATTCTTTTGGCAAACTCTACTGATGGGCAGTGAGCTTCACCTTTCCTTTGTTGCACTGTCCCAACCAGACAACAGTCATCTCAAAGACTAATAGAAAGGGCTTTGAGAGAAGTATTCTGGGAACTTGATGTGTGTACCCTGCTATATGTGAGAAAATTATACTGTGGCCTGACTTTTAGATTAAAAAAAAAAAATTAATGGTTGAGAATGGGCTAGTAGGTCACTTTAATGGCAAAGCAAAAGAAAATTGTTGCTGACTGGAGAATTAGCCTGGATAGTATGTTCAAGGTCAAGGACCACTTGAACAGTGGTCATTACGGACTAAAAGCTCAAGGCAATTACCTTTGCTGTGTGATTTCCCGGGCTCCACATCTTCCACAATTCTTATGTCAAGTGAGAAAAGAACAACTGCAGCATTTGTAAAATTCAGCTTTCTAGCTACCTACATAGGAATGCCAATTGTGTTGGTTTTATTTGCAAAACAAAGAAATGACAAAATTTAGGTGTAACTCATGAAATCAAGCGTTCATCTTATAAACATGAGACTCAGGTTTTTGTTATGAGCAAACCAAAGTCTAAATAATTTAAAAGCAAAAGAAAAGATGACAGGAAAGAGGGAGTTAGACATTATGCAGATGGGAACGGGATCTAGGATGGACGGAGTGGGGAAAGGAATGTAAAAATAATTAATATGTGATATGCATATGTATCAACTCCCCATGAAGAATGTATCATTGAACATCACAAATATGTACTAGTAAAATATTAAAAATTAGGCAAAGTATTATAAAATCACAAAAGCTCTCTACAGATTTGATCCTGGGTTTTTGACAATTTCTTTTTATGAACCTACATTATTAAAGAAAAGAAACAAAAACAAAAAAGTAAATAGTTTCCAAATGTCAAAAGAATGATATTGGATAATGAGAAGTTTTATAAAAAGAATAATAAAATCAGACAACTCTTAAATGGTCTAGAAAGCTTCATCTGCAATAAAAAACAGGTAAAATACCATTTACTGTATAAAAAATTAAACAAAAATAATGAGCAGTGAATAGTATTTTTACTAGCAATGAAAACATGACAAAATGACCATGTGAAATAAATTTCTATAGACATATATGAATTATTTGGTAAAATTATCTAATGTCCTAATTTGAGGCTTTGAGGAATGAAATACGTTCAGCAAAAGAGAGAAATTGATTTTAAATTGTTAGTTATATATTTCCAAGGTGTTAATCTCTAAATATTGCTTTTTTCATAAAATTTGCAAATTATTTATCTAGATGATTATTGTAAATCCTCAATGAATCAATTTGATTTTGACAATGGCAATAAGCACAATGATAATCCAAATTAGATGCCATGTGTTTTGTTTGAAGGAGTGAAGATAAATGTAGCAATAAGGTGTCTTTTTTTTCCTCCTGTTCATCCATCAAACCATTCAGTATATCAAACATGTTATTGCTCTGTATGCACAGCACAGTGTGAAGTGAATATTTGGCAAGTTTTCAATTAACTTGGCCAATGTAGCAAACAAAACCAGATAATTCAGCTTAAAACACTCTTACACATGCACGTTGGTACACACATGTGCACACACACAACTTAGAATTATCAGATCTGGCTGTCTACATTAGGAACTAATTGAAAACAGAAAAAGACTGTTCATCAAACATGGTCACTTAAAATTATTACAACTGATTAAATAGATCCCTCATTGCCTGAATGATAAGACAAGTTAAATTTTAATAGCTATAAGGGGAAACCTAAGGCAGGGTCTTTATAATAAAATGGATTGCTATTTAATATCAAACACTAAGTACTAAGTCTTATTATAATCAGCTGCTTCAAATAAGTAGTTCTAATATTTAAATAACTAAGATAACCTGACCAATATTGTGGGCAAGAAGATAAAATTACATAATATTATAGCTTCATAAACTTTGCTATTTGACTGCTTTCACAGTGTAAGAATGCATTGTAATTTCACTTTAAGAAATAATATACACTTATTAATTGATACTTTTAACAGATTATTGGATCTAAGGTGAAATTTAATAGAGAATTTCTTAAAAATTACTTGTAAAATTTACTCTTAATTTATTAAAGTAAAATAACTTCTTGAAAAGTAAATGAAGCCTTGCTACTATATAACTTTTCTTAGATGGGGTTTTAATGATGAGGATTCTGTGTAATCTGCTATCATAATTGTATTTGGGTTGATGCACAACTCAGTTTTGCTCTTTGAAACATCAGATTTGACAAAGTTTAGAAACTTCACTATTTGGTAATACAACACACAGTTTATCAAAAGGTAGAAATTCCAGATATTCTAAGTAAAATATTTTTTTAAAATTATAATTTCTACAATTTATTATTTTTCATAGACCAATTACCTATGATTGCATAGTTGTTGCTTTATGGATCTAAAAGGTCAGAGAGTTTATTTACCTGACAATAGTATATTCTAATCAATTTCATGCTTTATGTAAGAAAATAAGTATATCTAATTTTATAGTATAGTCTGTGATTGCAATAATAGAGCAAGTTATTCCTTATTCACACCTGAAAGAATACATTGATTTTGTTTAATAGTGGGCAAAATTAGATGTAGGTCTGCTAAAATCTAATTTTTGTTATTATCCTGTTACATTAATGCCCATGGTTTGGCTCTCTTTTGATCTGATACTCCTTATGAAAATAGTGTTCAGTTGAGCAGTTAAGTGAAATCTCATTGTTGATTTATCAGCTTGAATGAAAGTAACTCCACAAGTAAATAAGACTCATCATTTCAAGAGCTCCTGCACTCTTCCAGTTTGGGCTGTAATGCAAGAGTTAGCACTTGAGACTTTCATGTGTGACAATAGGATGCTAAGTGCTTTACACTCTATTCAGTAAGGAAAACTGATTCATCACGTCTCAATTCGTGAATATAAGATTCTTCTGAGACTTGAATCTTTTGTCAATGAATGTTAAGGCTGCAACTTGGTCATCAATACATATCTAAACTGGCGGAACCATTCAGTTTGCAAACTCTGTCTGGATATCTCATCACGGCTCCCTGAAGCTGGTAAAGTGGCTTGAAAGAACATTTTTCCTAACCAATATATTAACACTTAAATTCACATGAGGCAAATAAGAAACATCCTATCAAACTGACATTGATATATTTAATATTATTTATCACAAAATTGAATAAATTTGTATTATAAAAATTAGCCAGATCTCTGTGGCAATGATAGTGAGAGCCCTAGAGTGAACAATAAATATGGGTGAATGAAAATCCACCAAAATTTGCTAACTGATCACTTTCTTATGAAAATATACTTTAAAAGTAGCAAATGACCAATTTACGTGCAAGACATAAGAAAAGAATAAATGTACAGTATCACTTGAACCTGCCTTTGTAATTTCCTTATGTGTATATTTAAGTAAACTAGTATAAAGACCCACAGTATTCAACTAGGCACTACAACTACACATTTATAAAGAATCCACCAACAAGTCTAGTAAGTAACATTCATTGTTTACATAAAGGAATAATTATAAAAGAATAACTATTTTCTTTCTTTCATATTTACTGGGTTTTATAGTCATATTTCTCAAATTAAAGAACTGCTAAAAAGGGTATGCAGCTGATTCTGCGTCCCACCCCCCATGTGGCTTCAGGAACATCTTCTGGAGGAAACCTGATACTAATTCTTCTTGAAACTTTAGTACTCATGATAGGTAAGGTATCTCCAAACCCAAGATCAGTGAACCTTTCACCTAAAATTATTTAGAGGATCAAATACCTGCACTTCACTGTAAACATCATGTGTCACGTGAAGAGTGACAGTCTGGAGCTGGTGTAAGTGCACTGGCGAATGAGGGCTATCACATGCCCCTCTCAGTCAACTAAAAATGAAACGAAATGAGCCCAAGTCAATGGCTTCACTGATGTGAGCTGGTGCGAATGTGACCAGCCTGCTCTCCTCTCTCCTCACATGGCCTAAGTGACCAGGGCATCAGAAGCTGTGCCTAGAAGTCACCAGGTAATTATTATCCTCGTGATGTACAAGTTCAGTTTTTCTCACCTGCAGACTTTGATTCAAAGTAAAGAGGAACTAGGTGTAGTCTATACTGGTTGATAAGTTTGACTATTAACCTGAAATCAAGACCACTGCTGCTACTAGAGCAAAAGGGTCATCACAAAAACTAATACTTACAACATGAAAATAATATCACAAAGACATCAAAATTCTATCCAAGAACATAAATAAAACATTTCGTAATGACAAAGGCATTACAAATATACTGTTTTAGTTACTTTTCTGGTTGCCAAGAGAAAATACCTGACACTTAGAGGAAGAAAGGTTTATTTTACTGCACAGGTCATAGAGTCCACAGTCAGGTGGCTCCAAGGCAGGGGGAGCTGCATGGCAGAGGGGCATCGCAGAGGAGAAACAGTCCACAGCAGGGCAGGCAGGAAGCAGCAAGCAGTGAGCCTGCCTTCTTTCTGTCCCTTTACATTCCATTTGGACTACAAGGCTATTCATTGATGCCACCCTCACACAGTGTGGCCTTCCCTCCTCAGTAAATCCATTCAGCTATACCAAGACCTATGCTAATCCAACCAGGGGACCAGTCCATATATTACACACCCTTAATCTACATTATATACCTCAGATCCAGCCACCTCCAAAAATCCCCAGCAATGAGTGCATGAGGCTTCAGTGGGACACCTAGATGGCAAGCCATAACACTTTCATAGCAAATTTAATTAATAATGAGCTCTAATACCCTGTAATTTATAATTTCCAATTATATTTAGTCTATTTATCAAACCAAATTACCTTTTCGATGCTATTTCATTCTTAAATTCCCTTTATGGGGTTAGTCAGACGTGAAAAAGACACCACCTTTAAAAAGACATAGCCTTTGTTAATTTTAACTGTTTCCATATGCCGGTCATGGTGGCACATACTTGTAATTCTAGTACTCTGGGAGGCAGAGGCAGGAAGATCACAAATTTCAGCCCAGTTTAGGCAACTTAGCAACATAGTAACCCAGTTCTAAAGGTAGAAGTCAAAGTAAAAAGGGACTGGGGAGGGGCTGGAGGTTTAGCTCAGTGGTTAGAGTGTTTGCCTTGCAAGCACAAGGCCCTGAGTTCAATCCCCAGCACCAAAAAAAAAAAAAAAAAAAAAAAAAAAAAAAAAAAAAAAAAAAAAAAAAAAAAAAAAAAAAAAAACAGGAATAAAAGGACTGGGGAGGTAGTTCCATGTCAAAGCCCTGGGCTCAATCCCCAGTAGTGCAATGACTAAAATATAAAAAGAATAAAAAGGAGGGGATTGAATAAATTTAAAAATCTATTAACTACTTCGGAAGACCAAAAATATGTACATTCTACACCTTTTGTTAAGGATATTGTGCGGTGGGTGTGTGATTTTTTTCAAATGTAGCACATAAGAAAATTTAAATATCTAATAAAAAAAATAAGCTGTAGTGCCTAAATAAGTTGTTATGATGCAAATAAATTTAATTGATTAGAAACATAATATTTTTCTTAATCTACTTCATAATACATCCATATAGTTCATTTCCCTATGTACACGATTATAAGCTTCTTTCCCCCTCACAGCAACAAAAAACTACAAAAAAATTCTTTAAAAATCAATATTCAGTTAGTTCTACCACAGATACATTAGGTTAAATATTAAATAGCCAGTGTTGATTTTATCTCTTTTAAGTGATACATCCTAATTTCTTGCTATTGGCAGAACTCAAGGACCAGGGTTCATATATTTATGCAAGTGAATCATTATACAGATGCATATTTTGGATAGAATTCAAAGACTTGACTAGCCAAAAATTAATAAACTTGACTTTATTCCTAAGAAATAAATGTAACTTTTAATAACATTTCACAGCTACTGATAACAATAAAACCTCATTAACTGCATGACACTATTCTCTATGAAAATAATCCCATTAGCCAAGTTCTGTTTTATGAAGATGAAGTTCTATGCTCTGTCCTTGCAAGTCAGAGAATATGTAACTTTTTTAAAGTGTCTCAATCACAATTCAGTGAGCACAAACTAGGAGCTATGTAACATACTAAGACACCGTGGTTATCCTGTAGTTTGAACACTAAAAATATTTTACTACAAGAGCCCATCAGTTATTATTCAGATACACACTAAACTTCTATATTTTTCTCTGGGAATTTTAATAACAAATTACTTATGTGTATAGATTTGTTTTTGTTTGTTTGTTTGTTTTTTTATAAGAAACAGAATAATGTAGAACATGTGAAATGAAATCTAACATTGATTCTTTCATGCATCAGCTCTGGTTTGTAATTTACTTATCAGATTTTACTAGTCTCAGAGTCTGTATGATATTTTTTCTAGAAGAGTGAATTATATTATGCAGCTATAATTTCGACAGTAGAGAATAAATTATCTCTAAATAATTAATGGCAATCTTTCCCCCTCTTTCTCTCTTTATCTGAACAGATTACACAAGTCATGTTCCCTGAAGGTTTTACTGCCCTGTAGAAACAAGGTTGACAGGTGATGGCTAGATATTTTTAATTAGGAGAAACCCCAAAGTAGAGAGCTTTCCAGAAGGAGTAGCAGTTAGCCCCAGTAAACAATATTTGACACCTGCTTTGTTAAATTAGAGTGAACACCTGCCATTTGCCACTCAGAATGCTTACTGCTCACTATTTCATATAAAAATCAAAAAGTTAAGCTAAAGGATTTATAGTGGTTGAGGATTTAAAACTAAAGTATAATCTCAACTTTCATTTGTTTTAATTAAATTCATACAAGTAACATACAAATCCATTATCTCACCTAAGAATTAAAATTTTATACTAAGATCCCATTTGATCACCAAGTTCAATCTTCCATTTCATTTTAAGCATTAACTCAAAAGGCAAGAAACTCAAAATTTGTCATTTGGTTAAAATGATGTTTTCTATGGGGAAAAGTTATGAATAATTTACTCAGTATTTCCCTAGATTTTTGTTTCTGGATAGTATTTCATTCGTTTTCTCAAATATTTATGGGTCAAGTGCACTCTATAATCAAATTAATTAAGAAAAATGCCTAAGTTATAAAGTGACAAGTACAATAAAATGTCTGAGAAAAAAGAACTGAGAGGACTCTTGCTAAGAGAGATGACACTTTTAATAAAACGACGGGGGAAGCTTTACCGGAACAGTGTCATCGGAGAAAGAGTGTGAGGGAAGTGTGAAAGCAGGACATACGGACATGTATGACAGGGCAGACCACGGAGAGAGGAGAATGACAGCGAAAGCCTGCAATGGGAGGAATTTTGGCACCTTCGAGGAGAAGCCTGGGTGCAAGCATGGCTGGTAAGAGAGAATCAGTTTGGAAGAAACAGACAGGGCCTGCTACATAATGTGCGGTTCCCAATGACAAAGGAAAATCTGAGGCCCCCTGTTCGAAAAAGAAGGAAACAATAATCATGAGGGAAATCAACATATAAAGCTTCCCTGTGCTTAATGTCCTTTCTTCGACTTAGTATTTTGTTTTTAAAATTCATTTTTATTATCTTAAATAAAGCAACGCTAAACTTCCGGATTATTAACATTAATATCACTATCCTTAGGTTCCACAATGACAATTTAAAATGACTGTAAAAGCATTTAACTCTTGCAGGATTATTGAAATTACGCAGTTTTCATTTTGTATTTCAGACATACATATGTAAGTGCTGTTATTTTGAGAACAATGCACACAACCTATTTGCTCTTAGTTTGGTTCCTGACACATGCGTATTTTCCTAATCCTCTCAGCTTACACATGAGTAGACACAGACTGACATGAAAGACACTCTGCGTTGCTTTATTTTCCTTTCTTTCTATGTCATCATTTTCAGTGTGAGTTGTTGGCTCACAAAGGAAGGCACATGTGGGCATTAATACGAGGAGGGAAGAATATGGCAGAGTTTCTTGGGCCTTTGTGTCTTTTAGAACCGCACTGCTGTCTTTCTTTTTTCAAAGTACATTTTTATTTGAATGAAGAGCACACTGCTGATTATTTATGACACACCACACACTTATCTAGTTCTCACTAGGATTCTCGCCGAAGCTCTGCGCACACCATGTCACTACCGAGAACCTGTGCTCGCAAATCACTGCAAATGTTACTTGATGATGGAATGACACAAAACAGCAACTGTGCGAACCTCCTTACGCGCTCCATTATTGCTCCGATATTCGGTGCAATTTCACTTACGAATCACGCGGTGAAGGAAGAAATTCTTAAGAACTTCAAGAAGGCAGCAGATCTTTATACTCAAAACAGATCATAGGCAGTTGCTCAGGTCATCTGCGTGGAGTCGACCCTGGGAGAAAACGCTAAGATTTGAAAGTTAATGAAACCCAGTTGACATATGTCAGGCCATTGTCAAGACTTGACACGAAATAAGATTGAAAACCACTCTAAGACTCACTGGATAAGGCGATCATGTTGGCATTTGTGTTCCTGGTTCCTGATTTAGTGCTTTTGTCAGCTTCAAAAATATTCCTAATTGTTTTAGGGATCAACAAGATATATCTCCCATATTCTATGCTCATAAATTTGTAATGCTTTGTAGGCCTTTTTGGTAGCTCTGAGTTTTACTTGGGCATAAGGAATTCTTAAATATATTATAGGAAACAAGATGTGCAAGGTCTATTGCTAAGGATTCCCAATATGATACGAATTATAAGACAAGGTACTTCGGAGTTCATTCAAATGACTTTCACATTTTTAAGAATGTCTGATTTGTCCTCCGTGGAACTGAAACTACGATGTATTTCCTCTGAGGAACCTACTAAGGCAAATCTGGACACCAATTTTACATTCTTGAAGGGATGGCCAATTCTCTTAACATCAGCTCAATTAATTATTATTCAATTTTAGTCAGGCATTAGCAAAATAAAGTACCTCAGTTTGATCTCAAATTCTAGGTTTTTGATTCCCGATGTGAAAAATGTTACTATTCTAAGTTTCGAAGTGATGGAATTACATTAATTCCAAAAGTTTGCCTCTCTCTTTTTTGCAGATAACTCTAAGAAGAATGTTCTTAAATTGGGCTTTAGCAGGTCCAGTGTATGTCAATCGCTACCTGGAGTAGTGGCTTTTAAATACAATTTAAATTCTGGAATTGTGTGTGTGTGTGTGTGTTTTCCAAGTTTAATATGATCACTCTATCCCTTATGTTATAGCATTAGTCAGTACCTGACGGAATTCCCCAGATAGCCTACACTATGTGTCCACAGCGAAGATCCACAGCTTGAATCTCAGAGAAGTTCAAATCTGAGATTCTAGGAACCGCATGATGTATCTGTAATGACCTCAGTGACTGTCACTAAGGAAGAAGGCAGGAACAGTTACTATCTGTGGACTTCTCCAAGACTTCTTATTATAAAAAAACTTTTTAAAAAAAATTCAATTTCCACTCTAAATTTTACATCATTTCTGATCCTCCAGAAAACAATAGGCACTTTGTTCTTACACCTTTAAAAGTTATTATCACATACAGAATAAAAAGTAGCCTACCGTCTGTGGTCATCAGGTACTCCTTGGGCAGACCCCAATTCTGCCTTCGGCTTTTGTCTCCCGTGATGGTTTACTGTAAATGAACAGACTGTGTTTTCCAAGTCATCGAATTATTTTCACCCTATTTTCTTCACATGGAATTACTTTCTTCTTTGAGTCTGTAGATGGAAATTATGATTTCCCAAAGGTGTAGCCCAGATTAAAATGATTAATGAAGCCTTTCTTAAATTCCTTATTTTCCAATTACATAACGAATACCTTTAGAATGTTTACTATGTGCTAAAAATTTATTCCTGTATATTTAATCCTTGTACCAACCTAAATCATAGATACCGTCACAGCCCCAATTTTATAAAGAAATTGAAGCACATAAAGTTTAAATTTCTTGTGAGAGGTACTGCAATTGTCTTTCCTTAACACCAAGCTCTTAATGTCTAACTTATGTTGTGCCTTAAAATAAAATTTCCCTTAAGTTCTATTCTTTTATTATTTTGTTCCATGAGAGCATTTACTTAACCTTCTTTGAATTATAGGGAATGCTTAAACCTTTATCGTATTTATACTTTAAGAACAATGAAATCGGAAACTATATTTATTCTTACTAGTATTTTCCACAGTATTTAATACAGTGTTTAATGGAACAAAAAGCAAAAGTAACACAAGGTATATTTCCAGTCTTACAGATTTATTATTTCATGTGGTTCAAGAAAATCCTTTTTAGATTAGTTATGATTTGCATTTGCTTTTGTTTTGTTTATTGTATAAAGGTTTATGAGAAAAAGTGTTATCCTGCAATATCAGGTATTATGCCAATGTGCCTTGCATGTATTATTATACTGTAGCAGTATTATTATTATTGATTCATGTATCAGGAGATAGATGTTAGAGAAGTCAAGTAATTTGTTCATAATATGAGCACATATATATGTTATATATTATAAAAAGGAATTGTATAACATTTATACAGTTATTGAAGATAATTATTTCAAAAAGAAACATACCAATGTAATAAAATAAAAAGTGTTGAGTTTTATATAAATAAAAATAATGTACCCTATAGCAAAGAATATTTTCTCACTCATTAAAAATCAATTAGAACTTAAAAAGACAAATTTTATGATGATTATTAGTGGGCAATTAACATATCACTTCACACCTGCATGTCTTCATATTTTACAAAACACTCCAATGTTTGCTCAATGCTGGGGATGATATCAAGCTTGTGTTTTGAGCCTTGTATAGTGACAAAAAGAGACTCCAAGTTACTAACATTGGTAAAACTACAAAAAAAAAAAAAAAAAAGGAAAGAAACTTGATTTCCAGTCACCAAATCTTTTCAAATAATTTTTTATTCACATAAATAATTTACAGAAATTTCGAGGGAAATAATTGATTTCCCCTTTATTCTGAAAAAAGCAAGCTTCATGCTGGGTGGCTGATGGCAGGTGTTAATTCTGCAAGTACTAATTTAACATAGCAGGTGTCAGATACACTGGGTATTAGCTGCATGGTTGCTACAGAGTGATGACAATAACTAAATGAGCTCTGATCCGGTGGCCACTGGCACTTGAAGGCCTTCTGTTTCGTATTATTACTCACCTGAGCTTCGTCCACTGGGGCAACATCCCAAGGAAGCCTGGGATCTTCCAGAGCAGTGAGTACCTACTCCAAGAATATGGACTTTTTCCATCTCTACCATCATTTCCTTTTTTCAGTGACTTCTGATGTAACCGATCAGTGTAATTACAATCATTTTAATTTTTAAAAATGATGAATAATTCTATAGGGAAATTGTCAGCAGCTGCTTCACAATTAACTCTTTTCCCAAAATATTGCCAACCTCCCGTTCCTGCCCCATTCCTCTTCCTCCCACTTGTAAGTAACCTAGAAAACACCAACACATACACTTTCAAATCATCACAATTCATGAAAAATGTGATTTCAGAAACAAGAAATTTAAATTTATGTCTTCCTTTTTATCTATAACACAAATGTTGGAAACAGTTTTCTCACCTAGTGTCTGCTATTGAATATGCATCTTCTATATATTTCTCAGTATTGGTGACATTTTTTCTTCTTAACATGGTTTTATCAATATTTCTCATTATTTTGTTCATTTACTTATATGCGTTTTCATGATTATTTAACTTTCATGGTTGCATGTTCTTTTTTTAATGTTACATTTGCTGTTAACAAGTCCGCTCTATGATCTTTTTAAAATTAGACTCACAAGTCTCTCGGTAGCATACTCAACCCTTGCCCAGTAATTTGACTTTTGCTTTCTTTTGCCCTTTTATTTCACAGTCTGAAGGAAGAGGAATTGCTGCTGTTGCAAAAGGGTGTGTCTCATGCTACCGAGCTCCGGAGGAAGTCAGCAGATGAATGAGAGGTAGTAAGGCAGAAGATTAGGGCATGGCAAGGAGGCCGGACAGCGGGGCGCAACGCTGTCAATCATGGAAGAGGCTGGACAAGACTGTTTGACCTGTCAATCATGGAGGGCTGTCAAATCACTGTGCAGAATAGACTCTGAGGGCTGTATCTGACATCAGAAGTAGGCTACGAAAGACAGCAGCTGTTGGGCCTCCTCACCAGTCTTCTTACTCTTCGTGCAGGGCATATTTTCTTTCCTGATTTCACATTTTCACATCCACTTCTTTCCTTCTCTACTTTTTTTTCTTCTTTAACTTTCAGTAGATCTTAAACTTTTATGTTCACTGGTCGTCCAGCCCAATTTTTTGATTGGGGCAAAGCCTGGAATCACTAGACATTCCAGCATCTGGTAACAGCAGCATTTTCTAAGTGTTCAATACAAATAAATTTTTTGGCTCAGGTTCATTTGGTCTGGTTCTAAATCTCCCACTCTGAAAATTAGCTGCAGCTGATGCTAACAATGTAGGAAATAAATTAATTGGGCATTCATAAAAATTGTCAGCTTCAAATTCTTTGAAATGATCTATTTGTAGACAAAATCTATGCAGTTCCTGTAGGGTGTCAGCCTTTTACTATTCGTGTTTAGCTGGTTAACACTGTGTTCAGAGCCCAAGTGAAAGCAGAATTTGTCAGGCTTTTTCGAAACAAAGGCCTCAAATTCACAAGCTTTACGAGGAGAGTAAAGCCACCTACTGGGGTGTTTTATTACAGATGGATCTGACAGAAAGGAGCTGGGGTGCCGAGTGAAGTGCCACAGACAGAGAAGGGTGAAGCTGGTGGTGAGAGTACCAACGTCCAGGGGAGCAGATCCCAATGTTGCCTTTTACTTTTTTCTAATCAACCAATATGCAGTTGATGACCTGGCAGATGACAGCACATTTGTGATGCACTTTCGAGAGGTCTTATTTCCCGAGAGGAAAGTAGGCACACTGGCTTTGAAATGGAGATCTAACAATGTAATGGGGATGTACTCATCAGATCATAAATGTATTTTGTGTAAGATCCTCTTTCATCATGGAAAGCTTATCGTGTGGACAAAAAGACTCTCTGGAACCTTAACTTTAAAGCCCTTCCCAACATAGGCAGCCTGCCCCATCCCAAACTGTGAAATGAGGTGAATTAACTCATTAAATTCTCCTTAACAGTGGTTGTCACATTTATGGACTCCTGGCACTCTCACAGGCTTTCCGTATCATACAAAGGAAAGCTGAGCTGTGATCAGTGTTGGCAAATGCAAAATGTGAGCCAAGAAAAGACTTGCTAGCTGGAGTAGGTGATTTAGTAATAGGTAGAAATTCTCCTTTTAAAAAATGTTAAATAAAACAGTTTGTTGAATGAGGTTTGTTTAATGAGGTTTAGTGTATCTTGGAATAGAGATAATGCTGTAATGCTGAAGGTCAGTGTAGTCAGGCTTTACTGAATAATTATGATTTCATCAGCACCTCATTGCTATCTGTAATAGACTGAAGGAGATTTTCATGTTAATAATAAAGTGCTCAATGCTTTGTGAAATTATTTTAAATTTAAAGAGGATATTGAACTAATGATATTCTTGTGAAAAGTATACTTCCTTTAAATATACTGGTTAAATCTTAGATGTGGAAATCACCAAAGCTTCATCTTGTATATATAGAATCTGAAGACAGCTGCTTCATAAGAATCCATGTGGTCCGAAAAAAAAAAAAAAAAAGAATGCATGTATGCATGTGGTATGTCTGTTTTCTCTAAAATATTTAATTATTCAAAAGCATATTTTGTTGTCTTTATCTTGTTACTCATTTTGCTTATTTCACACAGATAATTCATATCTTACATGCTATTAAATCTGAGATAAAAGTCTAGATTTCAGTCAAAACAAATATCACTTCCACATAAACACAGATATCAAACCCAAGAAATGCAGAAGCAAAGAGACAAACACCACATGCCAACCTTGTCAGCACACATACAGCCTCAGGTGTGGGCAGTGCAATGTTCCTCTAAGATGGAAAATGAGTAGCATAATCAAGGGGGCTGCAAATATTTGGCCTATAATTTATCCCCTTCATTTCTCTAACTTTCAGAAAGGTGAATAATTATGTAATCCAAAATGGATTGTTATTTAATCTTTTCCAAGAAATCTTCACAAATTCATTTATCCATTTTTAAAATTTAATCATACTTAGCAAATGTTTCCTTATTTGTGGCCAATCTAGAACAAGTCTTTAAACCACATCTCCTATGGTGTTGAGTGTGATAATGGTTAAGAATCGTTACAAGCAGTGATACGTCATTGTCTACCTCTGAAAGAACATGACTTCAGTCTGACATGAACCATGAAATGAAGGAAAGTTTGTAAATGATAAACACATGCTTTTAAGAGCAGTTTCAAATATATTTTGAACAAGATAGATACATGCCTTTAGGAGTTAATTGCTGTAATTTTCTACTGTTTCATTCCTCTCCTGAACTACACTAACGTCATTAACACTTTACTTGTTATGCTGCCGTTCTTTCCACATAACTTTAATACTCCCTGGCCTGCTTTGTGAAAATAGAATCGGATTTTAATCAATCTTTGCGTTCCTCGTGATGTATCCTATATCACAACTTTTAATACATTTTTATAGGCCACTGATCGCCTCAGACGATAAGGAATAAATGAGTTGGGGTTTGGTTGTTTTCACTAACAAACAACAGCAACAAAAACAAGAATGTAAATTTGTAAAATGAAGGCCTCTTTCTTGTGAGTTCTGGAAGAAATATGATAGATAAGTCCTCATGTAAGGGAGAATTGATCATTTAATTATGTATTTGTAATTTTCCAAGGGAAAACATACAGTTTGGGCAGATATTTCTTACAGGTATTTCAAAACTCAGGAGTAAAACTGAGACCTTAATTCAGCAAAACTATTTTTAAAAATTATCTTTTGATAGGGCAAGGACTTTGAGAACACAGAAAGCCTGTATTTCTTAAATATCCGTTATAGGGAAAAAAATCTGACATGTTCAATGTACAGTTCACATCACTGACATGTTTGCATCTTATGATATTGTAGTTTATGGCTAAATATACAAGTTCTACTTATTTAATGTTTTCATTTTCTATGAATTTAGTTTTTCAATGGACAAATTTGCAAAGCACTTAGATAAATATGAGCTCATGATGGAAGTAAGCAGCAAATTCTAAGAGCTATGAGGCACTCAAAAAGCATGCACTCTTAAGAGAAGACTAAATAATTTAGGAGTGAATAATTCACAGTCCAGAACAATAACTGATGCCAGTAAGTAAACACTCGTGGCTTGACTGGGCCACAAGATGCCCAGATTAAACGTTTCTGAGTGTTTGGGTGTAGGTAATTTTAGGGTAAGGCAAGAATTTGAATCTGTGAGTTTGGTATTTTGCCCTTGCTAATGTTGGATGGATGTTATCAAATCCACTGAAGGCCTGAGTAGAACAGAATGTGGACGGAGGAGGAATTCATTCCTTATTTTCTCCACACTATTTATGCTTAGATATGTTACCAGTTCTTCTACCTTCAGACTGAGGTTATACCCTTGATTTCCCTGGTTCTCGAGCCTTTCAACTGGACTGAATTACACAATAAACTTTCTGGAATCTGTAGCTTGTAGAGAATAGATTATGGAACATCTTACTCTATGATCATATGAACTAATTCTTTATAATATTTGTGTCTTTCTATGTCTCTCCCCGTGGCTGTGTGTGTGTGTGTGTGTGTGTGTGTGTGAGACTTTCTAGAGTTCCCCATTACTTTATTCTCTATTTTATGACATCAGTCAATTCTGTATCTTTCAACATTTTACTCATATTTTCTATTCTCACAATTGAAAATCAGATGTACAATTGCAATTTTTATGGTTGTTGTCAACTTCTGTAGCTCGACTACTAAGTTTCAGGACACATATTAAAAGTCCCTATTAGTTTTTGAATGAATGGATGCTCGAGCAAAGGCAGTTAGGTACAATGCAAAGGAGCATGCTTTGGGGATTAAATTGATTTGAAAAATTCTCCATTCAGCTCCTTAGGGAGTCTGTGGGCAGTTTGCTTTATGTCTTTGAGTTTTGCTCCTGATAAGTTACAGCAATTCAGAAATAGAATGCCACATTTTCTCAATTACCCTGCCCAGTCTCAGGGATATTCTGATTTGTGGACAGGCCCAAAAAGGTAGAGTCATTAGGGTTTGAGGAGAAAGAAAATTACTTAGATAAAGGGACTAAGTCAATCCAAATTATTAAGTTCTGAGAGAGAAAAATGATGAAAAACAGTAGAAAGTAGGTGAAGGACAGGTTTATGGGAGATAAAATAAGACGTGAATTAATGAATTAAAGTTTTTGAAGTTTGAACTATAAAGTAGTGAGAAATGTTGTTGGGTTTTATAAATTTATACTTTTCCATGTATTTTGAGAAACATAATGTAAGTACTGGAATAAGACTTTTTTTCCCTAGTCTAGTATTCTAAATGTAGCTCAAAGTACCTGACAGATGTTAGTTTTGAACTTCAAGTAAATTACACATGTAAAATACATAGTCGCACACACTGTATGGTCCATAACATTTAAAAACCCTGGTTATTAATAGAGTGCTAAAATACTCATGAGATTCCACGTCAGCTAGGTTATTGATTTACTCTTTTAACAATTACTTTTTAAATGCTGACAAGATTTTGGACACTTTGCCTGTTAAGAGTATAATAAAGAAAAAGTCAGTTGTGGTTCTTGGATTTATGTAGTTTAATTTTAAGGGGAATATGTAATATATTTAATTCGGATGTAACTCGTATACTTAATTCAAGAGTAGTTAGTGTTAGAACACGGGTTAGACCCCCAAAAAGTAACAAGAAGAGGCCCAGCAGTAGAGAAAAAGAGGGCAACTTACACATTATGTTATGAGGCTACAGACTGATTCGTGGGATGAGTTAGGGGACCATCCCTAAAGCCATGGTACTTGAGGACATTTAACACATTTAACAAAAGCTGAGCTTTGGCAGTGAGGGCAGTGGGGGCTCAATCCACCACAGAATATAAAGATATTCTATATTTCTAAAATATAAAAAAGAAGTATCATATGTATCACATTTCTCCTAATATATGGAAACCAAAAAGAAAATAAAAACCTTAAACTAAGCAAGCAAAACCAAAGGGTTCCATGAAAATTATTGTAACCTTTGAGTTACATGCTTGCTGATTGAATTCTACCACATTCATATTTTATTTTAAAAAATAATGATGAACTTTCAAATATTAATAATACAAATATCAATAATCATACAACACTTTTGGAAAGAAGTTAAAGAAAGAAGAAGAGGAAATTCAGAAATTTGTGAGTTTATCCAGCCAGGAACAACCCAAGAGGGACCCCACTTTACCCTTCACCCTGGAGAGAGATTTACCTCTGTTCAGTTTGCCATGCAAGCTGTAGGACTCTAAGTTGGCAAACACCAGGCAGATGGCGTTTCCTTGCGGTCTCCTAAAACCTGGCAGCTAGGCTGAGCACATTCATTTTGAGCACAAAGTATTCATTCTCAGAAGACATCACTCCTGTTATTCCTGCCCTATAAAAAAGTGACAGCAGTGCAGAAAAAGGGTCTCCTGACCAGTCGCTATAGTATGTCTGTCTCTGCCACAGGCAGTGCTCATCCCGCTACGGTTTGCCACCTGCTGACCCTGCGGTCTGGCAGTTCTCGCATTTGTCAAGCAATTTGGATCTACGTTTGCAGCAGTGTGCTAAACTTGCTGTTCAACATGCTTATTGAAGTGTGCCTCCCTTTTGCTTTCTTCATCTAGATTATATTAAACTCCTTTGATTTTCTTACGAATGTTTGAATTTGTATTTACATCAGAATGCTGAAACGATGTCCTTTTGATGAGTACCTCATTTCATATTCGGTATTCAGTGGTTCATCTATACATGTCTCTGTTCAATGGCAATTTGGAACTTAGTTTCATGGTAATACACTTTAAAGCTAAGAAAACAAGGAAATTGCTACATTCTTTAGAGGAGTGTGTATGTGTGTGGTAATGATGTGGGAAAGACAAGGGCTGTAGTCTGAAAAACTAGAAGGGTAAGTTTGGACTATTCATATACTTAAAACCTCACTGTATCTCCCAGATCTTTGCTGGTGGCTGCATTGTGTGGAAACATTGTATTCTCGCAAATGAACAGTCTTCAAGCCAGTTTATGAATTGCATACATTCAAGCCAACACCAATTACAAAGAAAACAGACTGCCCTGCCTTTCTCTCTTGTGCTGCTTTTACTTAAACAGTCATGCAGGTGGAAAGATGCCAGCCTTCCTGCCCTGGGGCTTGTTTAGCGCACTCACAGATGTCTGGCTCCGATTACAAACATACACAGCAACTCGGTCGCCAAGCTCGGCCTGGGGATTTCATTGACATCACCATGAAGGCACATACGTTTAAATGATCAGCCGAAACAGGTCTGGACGGCCTTTGCTAATTTAAAAATAGATCTCCTTACTATCAATTTTCCTAAAAGGAACCTTCTGCAAAGGTCCATTCATCACTGTAGCGAAATATGGCAGGAGAAAAAATGCCAAAGGGTAGCAGAAGAATGATAGCTTACGGCAATGGGTAGAATACTCTATTAATCTGACATTGATGGGGAATGATCTGTACACATATGTTAATTTTACAGATAACTGAAGCTTAACTTCCCAAGCACTAAAACTAACCATTTTCAGAGAAATATTTCTAAAATATATTACACACATCTATGCACTCAGAAGCAGAATGAATTTAGCATAATTTTACCTTTCCAGGAAGGTTCAAAGTATCTGTCTATTTTAAGGCCAACCTGTTCTGTAATAGGATGATATCGGATGAAATCTGTGGCCGCAACAGCTGCAGAAAGAGCAGCATTCAAATAGTTTTCAATTTTTCTCCACTTTCATGCAAACGGCTTTAACTTTTACTATTCGGGAGTGGGATTCTGGGGGATCGAACTCAGGACCTTGTGCTTGCTAGGCAAGTGCTCTTCTACTGAGCTAAATCCCCAGCCCTTAACTTTTACAATTATTTATGTGTCTAACCACACAGTGATCTTTAAGTGATCTTTAAACTCTACTCCAATTTAATTTTCTCATTGTTGCAGAATACTGCGAAATTCGATAACCAGTCTTATCAGAAAAGACTGAGTAAGAATTAAGGTATCTTGATAAAAGTTCAATATTTCTCTGAAAGTGTACCACAAATTACATGTTTTTTCATGTATTCATATAACACATATTTATTATTTTTTTACCCCTTGAAAATGCAGAGGGAAATGATGTGTATCCGTAAGAAGGGGAAGGGGCAGGGTAAGTAAAAAGAATTAAGATGTGTTATGTACATTCAGTAACTCCCACAGTGAATGTAATCATTATGCTCTGCAAACATGCACTAATAAAGAAATTAGATTTCAAAAAAAAATAGAATAAGAAACAAAATTTCAATTATCTCTAGGTTCTACTATGTGTCATGAACCTCAGATCAAATCACACAAGCTTTAAAAATCAAAACAGAAAATATTTTGTCATTTAATAAATGAAGGAAGCAAAATTCAGGTTTTAATAACTTTTTAAATATCATAAGTAACAGTACTGAATTTTGAAAATGTATCTCTCTGAATTTAAAACTTATGAACTGTTCATTATATTATATTTTCTCCTCAAGTATCTTTTCCTTCCTGTTTGTCCTCACCTCCCTTATAACCATGCAAACGAGTGTGAACAGTGATGCCAAGAGGTGAGGTACTTTGCAGGGAGTCACATTTTTTAACAGTCCATCTGTACTTCTTTTTCTTACGCTGTTATGGTGCCTTACTGCCACTTGTAAATCTAAATTTTCATTCAAAAGCTTTCCTTCTGTACATCCAGGACTTTTCATAGCTAAATTTTATAGAAGTAAGACTTCCGTAAAACACTAAATCTGGACAAGGGAGGTGGTGTTAACTTCTGTGGGGCAGTCACGTGCCCAGTTGGTTGATTATTTATTAACTTTGAGAAGGCTGAGGAAGAGTGAGCATGCTGAGGCAATGAGGTGGACAGAAGGGACACAGCAGGACCACTAAGAACCTGATACAACATGCGCGCATGAAGCCTGTTAGGGCCTGGATGGAGATGTATGGATGGGAAAGAGTTAAACCCAGGGATGTGTTCCCTGAAGCTTCCAGTGGTGAAGCCCTCACACCAGGGGATACACCACAAAGAAGGTGGGAGAGAGCAGATTCCCAGTGTCAGAGACAGCTAACTAGAAGGTTAGAAAATAGACGCTGATTTGCTGGTTCTAAAGATTACAGAAAGAAAACTCAGGACCAGGTTTAGAATTGTAGGTTTGGGTTAACTCACTTGCCTAGCAGGCAGAAGGCTCTGGGTTTGGTCCTGAGTACCACACATGCACATACATGTGCGCACGTACACACACACACACGCACAGAGAGACAGAGACAGAGAGAGAGAGAGAGAGAGAAAATCAGGGACCAAGAGTAGATGTTTATTTCCAGATAACAGAATATACTTCTGAAAATTACAATTTCATTTTTTCTTTAGATTTAGCTGTCTTGTTCCTTCTTATAGCAATGCTTTTCTTTTTAAACATTAACACTGGACAGGAATGTAGCTCAGTGTTCATGCGGCCTCCCAACATGTGTGAAACTGCAGGTTTGAGCCTCCTTACTGAAACAAACAAAACCTAGCAGTAATGTTCAAATACCTAGTTTTAAGATATTTGCACATAAAACATGTCAGGTTTTTTCCTAAGTTAAGCCAAAGCATGCTTCTGGATAGTTTATGTATGAAAAGTAGAGCAGACGATCTGCATGTAAATCAGTAAGATTTGTGGCTTTGCCTTCGAGATTACAAAGGAGGATGAGCCTTACTAAGCTCAGTATTTATTTGGTCATTTAAGAGTCTTTGAAAATTTCCCTCCATTTTTTCTTTATGTTTAACAGAACAGATGAAAAACAGTTTCTTTTTAATTTGATCTGACATTGATCACTGTAAAAAAAAAAAAAAGAAAGAGAGAGCAGTGAAATCATCCAGAGGTTGCCAAAATTTGCCTGAAGCCAAGTGATTTCCAGGAACTCTTCACCTGGTGAGGGGCAAGGTCGCCCCACCCATCCCAGCCCCAAGATTAGGTAGGTGTAATGACTGTGGGGATTAGGAGACACTGTTATCCCAGTAAGTAACATCAGGATGTGATACTTATCTATCGCCCTGTTCGTATTTTCTTGAAGCAAAGTTCTCTAGAGCGGAGACAATGAACATTGCTCGCATGAACGATAGAAACAAGATATTAATCAAACATATTCTAATGCCTCTAGTGGAAGAATGATATGAATAATAAAGTGATTAATGGGAGAAAACAAACCTTTGAGTCACTGTCAGCATTTGTACGCAGCATGCTTGAATATTTTAATGAATTCATAGATCCTCCATGAAAGCCCAGAAGCCAGAATTACGTTCAGCAGGGTCGCACCTTGTTTTCAAGACTTCCTAAACTCTGTGCTAATTCTTGGAATTGGTATGCAAACCGGAGCTGTTGATTTAATGTTCACTGCAGAACTGAAACCTAAACATTAAAACATATCACAACCTAGTGGGCTTTTAGCGTAACATTAGAATGACAATGTCAGTTTTGATTGAGTTCTTCTTCTATCAGAAGCAATTTAGCACATGCCAACTAACCTAAACTACGACAAAATCCTTGTCACCCCGGCTGTAATGAAATCTTGGAAGAAAATGCTCTACAAAGAAAACAGGAGATAATACAAAACAAGTTTATCAGAGAAACGTCAAGAAGGCAGCCATGATTGTGAAAAGACATTCTTCTTCTTCTACATACTTCTCAAGCCAGGTGCAAGCAACTCACCACCAAAAAAGATAAATAACGAATCGGGCTGCTTTCTTGCAAGAGATATGCCAGTATTAAAATAGTGCCTGGCAGCAAAGAACTAAAAACATGGCAGCACATTAAAATTGGCCATAAAATCAGTAAATGGTCTTAGAGAGATATTTAAGAAGGTAAGCAACCACATCTACACTGGCGTACATTAAAACCAGTGTTTGAGTGGGCATGGAAAGGGAGTCTAATTGTCTCCAGTGAGCACAACAGCTTCTAAATCGGGCCCACAGGAAAGGCCTGGGTAGAAAGGAAGGATCGGGGAGTGGGGCATCCAGGATCTCTTTGCTTCTTCAGCATTTCCTGCTTAAAACTTTTTAGTACTGCCCTCCATTTGTCGTGAAGTTTCTGTAACTGGTTCTTCAGAAAAGCATAAGAGAATAGATTTGGGTTCAGGTCTAATCCCTTTCTGCTCTATCCTGCTCCTTCATAAGAATACACTTGTCTCCGGTCTCACAGTTTACAGAGCACGATTGTTACAGAAAGATGCTTTCTGCAGATGAATGCTAGAAAGGAAAACAAGAAAATAAATGAAAAGAGAAAGTTCCCCCAAAGATTCCAAGTGTGGATGCTTTTTGAGATGTCTGATATGTTCCAAATAATTTATAAGATAAGCTCAGGCTTCATCAGCCTCTGAAAAGCTCTTTGAACAAGTGATTTTTAGGGTATGATAATGGGAACTTTGAGGAAACCCTATTTCTCGTGTCCCTGTGCAATGACACAAAGCAGCCCCCGGCAGCTCTGCTCCACCTGCAACCCCAGTATCTCTTGTAACTTTCCTAAGAAAGAGTCTCTTCTGCGCTTGCAACACCAATCTCTCCAGGATTTACATCCGTGTTTCCACCACCCATTACCAATTCCACTGCTGCTCAGAGACAAGTAATCAAACAAAAACTCTCCCTCGATTGGATGTCATATGATTCACTAACACCATCTCTTAACTCATTACTGTCGTTGTAGCCTTATGTGACATGCTCGTCTCTATCAAGGACACGGACACTTGATTCACAATAGTCTCTCTGAATTCAGCTTTGGGGGCTATCTTAGATGATGTCTGCACCACTGTGCAAGGCTGGAGTCACAAAGAGTGTCTGACCTCTGTCTACTTCAGACGTCTTATTGCAGGACCTTTCACGGCCCAGATCGCTTCTACCTCCGAATCTCTGACTGTAACTTTCCAATGCCCCGCCCACTCTTTCTGCTTCTGTTCTTCATTTCTGGAGTATCTCCAGTACCCGACTCCTCCCTTTTTTACATCCTATTTTTATCTTCACATACTAGGCATTAGGCAAATTATTGAGCTTTTAAATTCCACATTATCATATTACTGCTACCATACAAATTCCATCTTTTCTTTCATCTTGTCTTCTACAATTTAACTTCTCTAATCCTGCATTAGAAAATTTGCACTTCCATAACTCACGGACTCACAAATTAAGATTACCAGAAGATCAATAATCCACGTCCCTTAAATGTAGTTCCCTGTACTTGCTAATGTCCCCAGCAGGTGCTTTTTGCTTGTGTTCCTGATCACACTCAACAATATTTCCGTCAATGTTTCAGTATACAAATTTCATAAACAATTATTCAAGTTAATTTTCTCTATTTGTACTTCTTCTTTCTGCACCTCAGTTCATAAACCAAGTAGTTTCCCTACAACAGTTCCTGGAATTTAAAATGCAGTATTTTTCTTTCTTCTCCTATCAGATTCGCCAAACATTTTCTGTCTAACCTAGTATTAGTATTTCCTCAGCAATAATGATAAGTGCCCTTCATAAAAAGTACCCAGCAGCCTCCTGTATGACTTTTGTTCATCAATGTTATTATTAATGCATATCAATCACACAGAAATTTGGATTCATTGGCATATTTTGCATATATATAACACAATTTGATCATTTCCATCCCCTATTAATTACCTTTTCCCAATTCTGTTATTCTTTTCTAATAGTCTGTCTTCTACTCTGATGCCATCTCTTTTTTTAAAAATAATTTTTAGATTCCACGTATGAGAGAAAACATGAAATTTGACTTTCTGAGCTTGGCTCACTACATTTAACATGATGATCACAAGTTCCATTCGTTTTTCAGCAAATAACACTAATTTCATTTTTATGGCTAAATAACATTCCATTATGTATCATGCCACACTTTCTTTATTAATTTATCTGTCGATATCTGTAGTGTTCCCATAACTTATCTATGGTTAATTGTGCTGCAATAAACATAGATATGCAGGTGTCTCTATAGTACATTGTATTTAAGTTTTGGAAATATACTAAGGAGTGATGTAGCTGGATCAATGTTACTTATTTTTAGTTTACTTCCTATAATTTTCATCCTTGACATTTTCCATGTTTTCAGAGTATTTCCTCACCATTTTCTTGTAGACAAGCTTTTAAGGTGGGTAAACAGGGGTGTGCAGCACCCTCTTTCACAAAGAAAAAGCAAAGTCACAGGAGTTAACTGCATATTAAGGTGAATAACTGTGACAGAGGAAATCATCAAGAACTGGAGTAGAACTTTCTGTGATCTAGAGCCGGGATGACAGGTCTAGAGAGAGAAATAGTCCGGCTACTAGACTCCACACCCGGGGGGAGGAGCTCTCTTCTGAAGGGGTGAGGATGAGAGACAGTCCCAGGAAAGACTGCCAGCACCAAGGCTCACGGTCCTGGCTATCCCTCTGTCCTTCCAGAAAGGTACCACCTAGAAAAGTAGGCCCTAGTATAAGGACATCGGTAAGCATAATATCAAATCTCAAAAAATTACACATACTCACAAGTAAATGAATTCTTTTCTGTCAGCAAACTGAATAGACTGTTTACAAAGACAACAAATCCCAAGTAACATATCATCCTCAAGAATATATCACTCACAATTGCCAGCATACAGTAAAACTTATCAGCTTTCTGAAAAATAAATTTTCCAATACTAGAGGCAGGGAAATCTGACAGAACTGCACAGCATCAAAATGAGCAGCGTGGCGTGATGAGCAGGCAAAACTTTCAAAGCCTCTCTTCCAAAAATATTTAAGAATTTAAAGGAAAGCATGTTTATAATAGATAAAGAAATGATTTCAGAAAAGAACTTAAAATATATAAGGGGAAATATATAATTATAAAAACAGTAATATGTAAAATAAAAAAATTTGCCTCCCAAATAGTATAACAAATTGGTGTAGTTGAAGGGAGAGTCAGCAATCTTAAAGACAGAAAAATAGAAAATATAAAAGCTGAAAAGCAGAAACTAATAAAATTAGATTTTTAAAAAATGACCTGAGGGGTAATATTGAGTCATCTAACCTGTCTGCCATTGACTAATTACCAAGAAACAATAGAAATAATGCAGCAAATATTTATCTCTATTTATCTTTCTGTCTATATGTATAAATAAAGACCTAAGGAAAACGACAAAATTTAGTGGAAAAACATGAACCTATATACAAAGTCTGCCAAAAAGTGTAGTATATGAACTTCAGGAAAAAAAAAAAATATTATGATTTTTTTTCAACAGCTGGTGTTACCGTCATATGGGAGATCCTAGAGGATGTCATATATCACAGAAAACCCACTACATTGTCAGCCCTTCAAGAAGAAATTGAAAATGCAATCTCAAAGACCAACGTTACCCAAGCAGCAGTTCACTGTACCAAAAAATGTCTGGAAGCTAATAGCCTCCTCTTTGAGCACCTCTTGAATTGTAGAAGCCAAAGGTAACGTGTTAATTTCATGATGTCTCAGTAAGTTTAGTATTGAAATATTTTTACAATTTTGGCAGGCTGCATATGTACAAGAAGTTCATAAACTTACAATAAAATAGAAAAACCTACAGGTATGCATACAACAGTCAAAGTGCTGAAAACAAAACACAAATAGAAAATAGAGTAAAAAGTCCAATTAAAAATATATACTTAGAGGGGGACGAAGAATACAAATTCGAGACTAGCATTACATACAGAAAGAAGAAATAGACTTGTGGCTAGTCAAGGACAATGGTAATTGCCTAATCTATCTCCTATTCTACAAACTCTCATTTATCTTGCAACTACAATACAGAAAAATAAATGAAACCGCTTCAAGTTTCTGTCTTTAGTATTAATGGGGGAAAGAAAAAGACTTCAAATTTCCTGTAATTTTAATATTACAAACCATAACTTCATATTAACAGTCTCTTGTGTTCCTAGGTCAAAACTTGTTGTAAGCAACAGAAGTCCAAGAAAAGCTGCAGGGAACAAAGAAGGGAGGTTCTAATAGACCTGAATCACTCTGTAACCACCACTAGAAAGAGGAAGTTTACATTAAGGAAAAGTATTCCGAGGTGGCCTGGTACATCATGACTCCAACTTTGAGGAGGAGACAGAGATTTACACGGGGCATGAGGAGGCTGACAAAAAACTTAGCTTCTAGGTAAGAGGGACAGCAAAGGAAGGGACAGAGGGAGAGAGCTAGAGACCAAGGCTTCCAGAGAGAGAAAGAGAGGAAAAGGGGAGTAATTTTGACATTAGATAGTGATTCAAAAGGGGATGTTTTTAAAATCTTAAAGAAAAAGAGAAGACACATGATTCTTCCCTTAGTAAGCAAAGAAAATCTTTACTAAATAAATTGGTTTGATAGACCGATAGAAAAAAGACATCATTGAGATAGAAATTGAGCAGATCACAAAAATAAAATTTAATAGAAAAATGTAAATAATTTGTAACAAATTACAACCCAAAAGAAAGCATAAGAATAAATACTCACAGCTATTAAAATTATATCATTAAAAAACCATAAAACAGAAAAATTGTAATACACTACACAAAATTAATATATAAGCATATAAGAAAAATGACTGCTTGATTTTAAAAGTTAACATTAGAAAATGTTGATAGAAAAAAGATTGATCTTAGCAAAGAAATGGGGGGATATAAAAGCAAATAATTTTGAGAAATTAAGAATAAATTAAGAGATTCTCAATGGGAAATGAAATTAGTTTGGGACTAAGAAAGATGGAAAAGTTTCTAAGAAAAAAGTGAGATAATGAAAGATGTTAAAATATTAGAGAAAAAAATGTATGAAATGGAAAAGAGTCAAAACTGTAATGGTATCATAATAACACAAGTTCAAGATGTGATCTTTAGCAGTATCAAGTTAGTAAATTTTTCAAAGATTAAAAATAAATTTTTAATCTAAATATAGAATTTCCTGAGAAATTTAGTTTCAAGGAATAAACTTCATCCTATCTAATAGAAATATTAATTTTCAAAAAATAGATTCAGCATAAAGATGAAATAATTTAAGAGACTTGGATAGACTTCACGTTCTGCAAAAGCAATGCATGAAATAGTGCAAAAATGGAGCAGTAACTTCCACACAAGTGAAAATGTTACTCTTGGATGTTCTGTGAAGTCCAACAGCCCATGTAGTATCAAGCTCACAGAAAAACAGTTTTGACCACACGAAGCCCCTGGAGCTGAACATACAACCCTTCTTCAGAAACATATTCACAGAGACTTGCTTTAAACATGAGACAACTTCAATAATGTAAGCAAAGTTATTTCTGGAGTGCATGTTTAAAAATACAAAGCAGATAATGATTAGAGACATTGTAGATAGCTATAGATAATTTCAAATCTAAACTAGAGCAAAGATAATCACAAAGAGGTAATAAAATATTCTAACTTTTTACATCATGACAAGTGGAAATAATATAATTAAAATCAGTAGGATGAGAGGGAAAGCATAAAGTAATCTAGTATAAACTCAACAGCTGCACTATAGGCAAGTAAAATACGCTATTAAAACTGATAGGCAATGCGGTTAAATGTGAAATATAAAACGTCAATGCCACTGAAACAAAATTGTCATGTTTAGCAAAAATATAATAATTAAAAAGCACAAATGAGCATCATATAAAACAGTAAACATAATATGCATAATAATAATAAAATATTATCAGAATGATGAGACCAAATATAGCAGGCACAGAAAATACCTAAATGGACTTTCTTCACTTGTACACAGCACAGTGTTTTCAATTTGGCATCAAAGTCATACATACAAGAAAAACATCTGAAACAAATTGATCAAAAAGTGTCAAATATAAAATAAATGAGGGGCTGGGGATTTAGCTCAGTGGTTAGAGCGCTTGCCTTGCAACCACAAGGCTCCAAGTTCAAACCCCAACACCAAAAAATAAATAAATAAATAAAATAAAATAAAATAAAATAAACGAGCAATGTTATACTAGCCAGATGATAAAAGAGAAAATGATATTCACGTGAAAGTACTAAATATGAAAAGGATAGTACTTATTAATATTAAAAGCAGTGATTTATAATTAAAATGCTATTATTTTCTTCATTCCAAATAACACAACATTCGATAATGTGAAACAAAAACTGCAAAAAACCCAAGAACACATTGACTCGCCGCACACTAGTAAGAGTCAAATACATCGTTCTCATTACCAGAGGTAAATAATAAACAAGAAGATAGAGACTTACAGAATCTAAAAATTGGTGTAACTCATTTAGATATGTATTAAACATTTCATCTTACTAATAGGTAACAAAACCTCTTTGAATGTTTATGAAACACTCAAAACTCTTCTTAGGTGATGAAAGTCACTAAATTCCCTAACGTAGAAATTGCATTAAAAAATTTATCAGACCACTGTGCAATAAATACTGAAATTATGAACAAAGTAAAAATAAAAGTCCCCCCTTTTTTTTTTTTTGGTGCTGGGGATCGAACTCAAGGCCTTGTGCAAAAGCCCCTTTTTGAATCTAAGATAGATAAGTAGAAAGATATATAATTAGTAGGTAGATGATAGAAAGACATAAATATAGATATCAGGATAGATCAAATTTTCTTCCTGATATAAGTCCATTGAAGAAACTGACCAAATATCATTCTAATAATCAATAATGAGTGAAAAGTCGATAAGGAAAAATATATCAACGTTGTCACAAAGTATATTTCTATTATCATGACATTTATGAGGGAATATAGTGCAACTATATCAGGGAGAATTTGATGGTCATTTAGCGAAATGATTTAGGACAATATTACCAATAACAGACATCTGAATAAAGTGTGAAGTATGAGGGTTCAATACGGTCTTGTGATGCTGGGTTGCAGCGATGAGTCACAACTCCAGTCAGTAATGCACTTGTGAGGGTAACAAATCGTATCCCATAGTGCACTGTGTTGCTAACTGATGATGTTTGGTAGGGTAGATGGTGATGCCACATAGATAGCATTAAAGCTTTATGATAATTGATGTCTCTAGAAGATCAGCGCAGGCCACTCCCATATTTGAAATTTCTTGAGAGACAGGGAAAAAAAAATCCTCATGTTTTTGTTGTGTTTAAGGATGGGCCTGGAACAAATGACTCTACCTATTGGAAGGGTCTTGCATGGTTTGGATTCCCTACAGGTAACAAAGGAGGGATGATCTAGGCTTTCTCTTCAGCTTTCTCAAATGTGGAGAACAAGTAGAAAGAGAACTAATGTTGTTACAAACATCAAAACATGGAGTCAAATTCTTTATTACAGTCTTTTATATGCAACCCTATTATGCTCACCTATTAGTTTTAGATCCCCTCAGTTTTTTAATATATATGATCATCAAGTAGAGACAGTTTTAGTCTCTCTGTCTCAGTTACTTGTCTCATTGCTAAGACAAAATACTTGACATCCACAAATTAAAGGAGAAAAGGTTTATTTCATCTTACAGTTTGTACAGGTTTCAGTTCATAGCTGACTGGCTCCAAGGTGGGGTGGCAGGCAGAGGGGCAACGCAGAGGACAAACGGTCCCTGGCAGGCAGGAGGAAGAGAGTGAGGAAGCAGCAGCAAGCCTGTCTTCCCTCTCGCCCTTTATATCCACCTATGCTACAAGCCTGTTGATTGGTGCCACCCACATCAGGGGCGGGGCTTCCATTGTCCACACCCAGAACCATGCCAAACACATTTAGCTATTACACACTCTAGATCCAGGACCTCCGAAAAGCCCCACCTATGACTGCATGAAGCTTTGGGGGTCATCTAAATACAAACCATGACACTCTCCTTTCCATTCAGTATTTCTTTATTGATTTTTCTTGGCTTATTGGAGTAGCAATAACTTTTGGTACTATATTGAATACACCTTCAATATATCACTTATAAGTGAAAAAACATGCAAGACCCTTCCAATAGGTAGAATATAGTTTCTCATCCTCAGGTTCATGAAACTGAAATGCTTGAACCAAATATTACAGAATTGTTATCATCATCACTTTATATGATGTTTGTATCAGTGATTTTTCTTGTTTACTGAGATACAATTATAAACTTGTGCTACTCGGGTCTTCAGTATAACAACTGTACAAGTCAGAATAACCTGCTACACATTGTATAGCATCATATCTCTGAATTATTTTCTTTCAGCACAGTACAATTAAGTGCTATTTTTATTTCATCACTGTATTACTCAATTTTCGAGGTATAATAAAATACCTGATATTGGGTGACTTATGGAGAAATTTATTTAGCTTACAATTTTAAAGGGTAAGTGGATGACTCTGGCATTAGCTAAGCTCTGGCTACAATCTCAATAGCCCTGTCACAACATCGTAGGTGTGACGCCAGGAGTATGTCCAAGAGACAGAGCCCGCGCTGAGACAGGAAGCCACAGGGAGATGAAGCAGGGCCAAGAAGCTACTTTCGAGACATAATTAGAGTCTCACAAGAACCACAGTCCCTGTGGAAGGCAGCACCCTCAATGGCAATTCCTTCCCCCTTCTCTCCACGTTCCCAAGGTTCCCCCGGTTCTCAAAAAACCATGCCGAGGAACAAACTTTCAACTCAGGAGCCTTGAAGGTGAGCCACATCTAAACCCTGGTAGCCACATAATAAAGTTGTTCTTAACTAATTATGGAGACAGCCGTGAGCACTATTCACCCTAAAATGGCTTATGTAAAAGTGTTGACAGATTTTAAGTGTATCGGATGACTTATCCCAGTGTTCCTCTGTGATATTTTAAACGCATGAAGTAGTTTTGTATTCAACAGTTGTACTTGTTATGCTAGCTGGGAGTTAAGGAAGCAATGGCCAGCTAGCTGTCTCTGAAGTTACCAGTTTTGTTTGCTTCTCATGTATAATTATCTATTCATGAACGTAAAGCAAACCCCCCTAGACACCTCTTTCCAAATCATTCTTCCATTTAGGTCTAATTTGCTCAAGGCATTCTTTATTTCATACGAGTCTCTTTTTTTAATTGATACTAAGACAGGCTGCACTTACCCCTAGTATTCTTTATGGAGATAGGCAGGAGAGACTTACTGCTGGTGGGAACATGCATTTCCTTCCCGGCTCTGTTTACAACAGGATGAATCTGCGTACCGAGCGTAGGGATGGTGAAGCGCCCTGAGCAGCCGAGGTCCCCTGCGTGGGGGAGAGAGTGAGGGTGAGCTCTGTTACTAATTCTAAAGAGGGAAAAGGAAACGAAAGCCTTGTTACATGTCTTCACCCCCCTCCAGCCTTATTGTCTCATACATATTTTCAGATGAGTAAATATTGTAAATTTCTTCACGGAGTGTCATGTACAATACCATAAGATGACAAGTAATCTGCCAAGTATGAACTGAAATTTTTGGAATATTTCCACACTAAACAAAACTTTGTGTCCATGTCAGCTGTACAAATGCACTTAAATATTTCCTGAAAGCAAAAGATGATAATGTGAAATCATGTAAGTGCTCAGGGATCTCCCATAGTTATAAATCATACCCAGAAAATAAAGCAAGCCTTGGGCGAAGTTACAAAATAGAGGAGAGTTTGGCTTTGCTATTTCTTCCATCTTACAGTGTCTGCCTTCTGCTTCTGAGTTTCTCTGGGAAAATGATGTCTTCGTTTTTCTTTTTCAGTAAGGGCATCCGATTCTATGACCATATGAGCACCGAGCTAGTGACCAGATACGTCTTTTGTTTGGTAGAAAAATGATAGTTTTCCTAGTTTTATATTTCTTCAGAAGCATGTGGTTTAAATGAAATAGGTAAATTCACACAAGCATAATTACCAAGAAGTAACTGCATTATTAGCCTACTCATACTGAAGTACTGATAGAAAGCCCACAAATACATTTAAAACATACAATGAGCATCGGCTAGGTACCAAGGACTACAATTCTTACTACTGAAATATAAATGCTTGATCAATCTATTCTAGAGTAAGTATTACTAAGAAAATAAAACTGTGCTTGCCTATTAATGTGTCTATTCTCTTTTTCTATCTAAAACATGTAGGAGGGCTCCCTTAAGTTTTAATAGAATACAATTTTTCTGGATGGCTCCAGACAATGCTGACAATGCTATACATAATTTGAAAAACATCCTGTTGATTAAAAAATGGCGATTTTGACCAAAAAATCTGGTATTAATGATTTTCTTAAAAATACAATGTTTTTCCTATTTCAATCTTTATTTCATTCTCTGAAATTTTAGAAATTTTAAATTATTAGATGACTGTGCTTTGGGTAAGAATTCAAAGAAATGAGGTAAAGTCTCAATTTGCATTTTAAATGTGCATTAACTACTCAGATATACAAAAATTTATCTTCATTTTTAAATAACATAATTAGATTGTGCCAAGAAGCAATTTTTTTATAATGTTTGAAAACTCTTAATCCTGCCTCCGACCTTTCTCTAGAATAAGTTCCATATAGTATGGACATTCATTTATTTCTGAATACTGTAGAAGGTTCTCAATAAATAGCTATATAATGATGTATTAAATTTTGTCACTTGTGGTAATCTTCATTAGATACATATAAATTTCTTTCTTTCTTGAAACTTAGATTCTTTTGGATATATATTCACTCAAATGCAAGATTTAACCTGTGGCTTTCCTATTTTGGTTTCAGATAGACCCCTCACAGGCATTCAACAGTGGAGCAAAGAATAAGGTTTCTGCTATTTTAGTTTTTCTCAATGTCCTGAATTAAGCTTGCTGTGGACTCCTCCCCTGGTTGTTCTTGGAGCATTCCGTGATTCCCAGCTTATTCTCATTAAATCTATCTCCAGTGATCTAAACTACAGCTTGGGTAAACCTTTGGAAATTTAATACATATCCAAATACATGAAATGGCTCAGTCCTTGCAAGTTAAAAGTGCTTAGTTTCAACTCAGAATATGTGCTATGCACCGACACATCTCTTCATCTATATATATATATATATATATAGATGTCTGTATAGATACATATGTGCATATACACACACATTCACACACAAATATATATACATATATACATATATATATAGGGCATTGTATATTTTTTCACTCTACATTCTATTCACTCTTTGTCTAGGGACTGGGGATAAGTACTTTTAATTGGATGGCAAGAAACATTTAGACAAATAAAAATATCCTGAATAAAAATCTTCCGATATTACTGCATGACAAATTTTGATAGAATGATGTAGTTGTGTTGACAAAAACTATAAAGCATGAATTAATCTCTCTGATAAAGATGAGATTGTTAACAACAGATACTGACAATTTTAGAAAAAAGAAAAAAATCTGGTGCTCTTCAAATACAAGTATCTAGAGCAAAGAGTCCATTTTTATGCAATGCGGGTATCTGATAGTCATCATGAAAACATAATCTGAAAAAGATAAATCTATTTTTTTTGTTTGTTTGTTTCACTACTATGCTTTACATGCACAAAGAAATGGCCACTGAACTTCCATTGCACATTTGCTCTTGGGCCAGATTCATAATTCTATCATCTTAAATATCTAGAAAATATTTTGGATTGCATTCTAACTTTCTATGAGTTTAAGAAATATGTAACTTACATAAGTAATTTTTTCTCTAAACTAATTAAATAGCATGATTTTATAAATTAATTTTGACAACACCATCTGGAGGTAGAAAAATATTACATGTACTTGGAGTACAGACATAGATACACGTAAACCTACAGATAGAAGCAGATCTTCAGTTTAATTTTCAGAAGCCACATGCCAGGTACTATATTGCAAAGCTCATTAGTTTATGAAAGATGAGCTAAATCCAAATTATGTTTCTAGAAGATGTAACAAGTTAAGGTTACCTGCAGAGATGGTAAATACCCTCTCCTAATATTTGTGGAAAAAACAAAATCTTTCATTTGTCAAGTGCAAATATTTCATCTCTCTCTCTTCTTCTCTTTTTCTTTTCCTTTCCTTTCCCTTCCCTTCCCTTCCCATCCTTTCTTTTACTTTCTTTTTTTAAATTTTTCTTTCCTTTCTTCAACCTCCTCCCCATCCCCTTCTTCTTTCTCTCCTTCTTTTTCATACTTTACTCTTACGGCGATGGGTTATTCCCTTTAAATTTCAATTTCTAAAAGATAGCTCTTAGGTAAATGTGGTTAAAATTTTATATCTCAGTGACAGACAGCTGAGAATTGAGGCTTCAGGATATGATTTGCTAAAACAGAAGGAGAAAGGGGAATAGGTAAAAGCCTAGTTAGTAGAAGATGGCCAGGAAAACACCTTAAACAAAGTAAGCCTTACTATATGACCTAAGCTAATGCCTTTCCATCAGAAGGCTGCCTTTACAATTTTCCTGGTGCAGGGACAGAAGTCCTACAAATCAAGATCTTTTATGAATGCAAATTTCTTTTATACCAAAACAGCCAACCTAAAGCATCCCATCCCCAAAAATGTATGTTTTCCAAGCTAATTCGGCTACATCAGACAGGATTCATTATCAAGATGTTCAGATGGTTCTACTCTGCAAATAAAAAGTGAATATTTAGAGACAGAACACAGCGGTAAAGGACAAGACTGACTTTATTGGTTACAACTAGTTGTTTGCCTTATATGAATGTGCTCAAATGTGCTGGTTGTCTGTAACTTGTTGAAACTCAGTTGATTGCGATTGGCTAAGATTGAGCTACCTCTTACCCAATAAAAAACTTCTAAATTAAGTTTCAGTTTATTTACAGAGTATGTTAATTCTCAGTTTATTACATAGGAACTCAAAGTAGAGAAATAGCCTTGAGTCAAATTTAACATCCCCTTTTATGAGCAGGATCATTATTCACTAGCTATTATATTTAAGAATGAGAGTGTTGCTTCTCATTAAATTTTGATACACATATACAATGGAATATATTGTTATAGACTGGTAAGACATATGTAAATAAAATCAAAAGTCTCGCCATCTCCTCAAAACTATTAGGAACAAAGTGTATATTTTTTTCATTCCATCTATGTATTCATGTTTATTGCAAAAATGATAGCTATTTTGGGCTTCATCAGATACAGCCAGAGAAAACATCCGTGGAAGAGGAGGACAGATACTAATTGTATAGCACACCACACTGTTGAACATTCATGTGTTCTGTTAAATAATCTTTAGCTCCAGTTTATCCTTTTTACCTCAAGTGATATTTATATTATTATGCATTCCTCACTCGGAAGATGATGTATTTAGAAATTTATACTTCACAAAGATTCATTAAGAGAAATAGTCAGATAATAGACAACATTTAAAATTTTTTCCAACTCCTTTCTATCCACAAGTTCCATTCTGACAGGGAAAATACATAAAACTTCTGTTAACAAAAAATACACTTCAACTTGCAAGAGATCAATTAATGACACATTTCAGTGATTAAAGAACACTACATGGAAGAGATCAACAGCACTATAAATGATACCAAATCATGAAAATTAGATTTGCTTGTTTGATGTCTATATAATATTCTTCTACTCAATATACCTTCTCTGAGAAAATGCCAAAACCTAAAATTCTGTTACTCACTTTTGAAAGAATCAAGGACTTCATCGGGCAAACAATCCATGGAAAGCCAATTCCTAAAACTAATTCTGTACCAGCATGAAAGGTTATTTGATAAATACCCTTTTTATCTGTCTCATTATTTGTGATTGCTGAATGTGTTAAAAAATGTCATGAATATTTGGTCACAGAAAATGAAGAAAGAACACAACCCAATATATGCAAGAAAGAGACCAATACAATATATGAATATGTGTTACTTTTTTCTATGCAATTAATCCACTAATTATGAAAGCCAAGATTTTCAGGACTAGAAGAGTAAATTTTGTGACTTTTAGAACTTAGTTAACAGCACTGATTTGCTATCTCTTATAGGGTGTACCTTATCGTCTCTCAAATTTACATAATCACAGAATGCTTGATTAAGGAAAGGAAGCTCCACATGTAATGGATACGCATACATGATTAGTTGTAGGAGGGGATTTGTAATTAGGTGGTGTATAAATATACATCGATGTACTTTAATCTGTCACAATAAACACAACAAAAGTCTTGGCATTTAAAATTTTTTTCCAATCATAATTACAAAAAAGAAAAGCAGAAGTATGTTTAAAAGAGCCACAAAAGGATTTGATCATAATCTTGAAGTAGGTAAACTCCCAATGTAACTCAACATTAATATTCACTACAAAATTACTGGTGACTTTTTGGAAAGTCACATAGAATCCCTGATTCCCAACCAATTTTGAGCAATATGAGCAATGAATATGCCAAGTTGTTGGGAATGCAGAGAGAATTCTGATGAGATGTATGTCGAATCTCTACAGTTCATATCGGCATAAATGCATTTGCCTCTTTCTCCAGCTACTCCTCACCTGCTTGTATAAATGCCCGTGAACACACAACCCATGACTACTTCCAAATCATGTGAACGTCCTACTTTCCAATTACGTAAAACAAAAATGATAAACTGCTCTTTAATTTACTTCCACAATGAAACTAAATAGCTAAGTAATGAAATTTAGATTTCAACCTCACTTGAAATACCCCAATAATTGTGCTATCACAGAATTAGACATTTATTTTTGTGAGTCAAATTTTTCCATTCTTTATATAATTTATCTACTCATGTAGAGTCAGTCTGTAAAGATATTTTGCTATTTATACATATTTTTCCAATACGGCATATGACGCAGTGTTTTTCTCTGTATGTTTTACATTACATATAGTGATAAAGAAAATTGAAAATCAAACTAACCAGTTCTGAGAGTCTTATTTTTGATCATTTAAAAAATTACTTATAAAGAAATCTGTGGCCAGGAGTAGTGGTAGTGCTGTAATCCCAGCCCTCGGGAGGCTGAGGCAGGGGAATTGCCACGTGTTCAAGGTCAGCTTGGGCTACACAGTGAGCTCAGGGCCAGGCTGAACTACATAATACCCTTTCCCAGCATCCTCCAAAACACCCCAAAAACCCATCCTTCAAAAAACCCAAAAAGGCAAATTTACTCAAGATACATTTACATATTATTTTTTATATTTTTATGGAGATTTATTTTTGAATAAAGAAAAATTACACATCTAACTAACTCATTTGTTTCATTCTCTATTATCATGAGCCACTTACTTCTTCAATCTTAGTTGTCCAATATTGTACTGAAACAAACTAAGAAAACCTTTAATGTCATCTTAATTTCCCACCACACAAAAAAGATTTTTGTAATTTGAGAAAATGATAGTAAATTTCTTGCCAGGTCATTAATGTAATTCTCTGGAGTGAGTTGATGCTTATGGCTTATGAAAAGCCTTATGTGCAACCTCAACAACTAATATGAAGAAAGACAAGAAAAAAAGCAAGTTACCAAACATGAGACTAATTAGATCTGTGCACTTAGCCACTACATAATGCTTTCTTTTATTGCTGCCCAAGATGAAGAGAAAATATTATGAAATAATAAGCAGAAAATCAAATTATGTTTATCCTGTTTGTAGAATTATGTTTATCCTGTTTGTAGTACTCAGATTTTTCTATTGCTAATATTAATTTCAAATGTAGGAAAAAGAAATAAGGAAAAAAAGGAGACACTAAAAATGAATGAAAAATTATCCCCAATGATGACAAAAACTAAGAGAAATACAAAAGTTTCAGTTGCTTTGCCTGGACATGTATATACAAATATATTTGAGGGGTGGGTAACTTTCCTTTAGGTAGCATGCATGGTACTTTTTGCAAAGTCTGTTCTTTTGAAATGTATTTTTGTAAATTCTTAGTGTCAACCCACTATGACTTATGTTTTATATATAGTGCCTGTATTTTATGTATTTAGTGTCTATGTTATATATAGTGTCTATATTGTAAATTTTTGTCCATTTCACCTTCCCATAAAATTAAAAAGCATTTATGACCTCAACTAGATTTTCCTTCTTCAAATGTGAAATATGCTTAAAAATAAGTTCAGAGAATATTAATGTGAATGACTTAAATTACAGGAAATTGTTTTTACTTTTCTAGTTGATGGAAATGTTTTATCAAATATTGCTTTTTGCATAATATTAGTTTATTTTAAAGTATTTATGAACACTAGAAAACTGTCTTCTGTTAAATCAATGGGCTTTTAAAAGTTCTTACAATGTTTTTCTAATAACTTCTAGTTCTCTTAAAAGAGTGATAACTATAAAAAATGGCAAAACAATAATTTAAAAGGCTTTCTACAGCTTGGGAGGCAAAATAAAATAATTATTCAAAGTTAAATTTGTTACCTATTAAGACCATATGCTGCACAAGATATTCTTGTTGATGTCAACAGGAATCCCAGTGAAGACATGGGCGACATATGGACCTGGCATTTTGTTAATTAAAAACAATGTTTTCCTACACTAATGTTTGTTCCAGAGAGGGATTCCTGGAGTGGAACTTCAAGTTGCTGAGGTCAGCATTTTAGGAGTTCGACAGACTTAAAATTGCATGCTAGACTTCAACATAGAGATACAATTTTAATGTTACACACATTCTATTTTTAAGAATGATAATGGAAGACCTTAGTTGAAGATTTTCATTTTTGTAGATGGAATTAATTTCAAATACAGTTCTTGTCAACAAAAGCTGAATACTGATTTCTGACAGTCCCACATGTATGGGACACATTTATATCTGTTTAAGTCTATGCAGGGTGCTTTGAGGTAGATTTAGGGCAAAGATGGTCCTAAGTCTCCTTGTGTGTAGTCTCTCCTCATCTACAATTTCACTGGGGTCTTGTAGCTCTTCCCTGGACGAGAAATCCATCTATGATATGAATCCGAGAAGGATTTTTGACATAAAGTGTGGTGAAGATGACGATGTTCAAGCATGGAATCTGGCCTTAGGCCTTCGTGGCTTTTGCACCCCCCTGTTTTCTTCTGGACTTCTGTCTGAGTTGAACTGCTAGAGAAAACATGTGGAAAAGATCCAAATCAGTCTGGTTTTCCCGTAAAAGCCCAGAGACAGGTAAGAACTAACTCAGAGATCACTGAAGCTTCATTGCCAAGGCGCTGATGCTTATGCAGGTGAAAACCAACTTACAGCATATCACTACCAGTCAGTAGGCTTGTCAGCAATAGTAAAGGCTTATTGTTTAACCCACTGAATGTTGGTGTGGTTCTGAAACGCATCACTGTGTTGACCTATATGGCTATAACATCATTTTCTTTCCATTAAATAAGTAGCACATCATTTCTTGAGTTAGCATCAGTTTTCAAAAACCACAGAACAACGTGACATCCACCTACTATTCCACCACTCTGGGAGTCTGAGTCAGGGTGATCACAAGTTTGAGCCCACCCTGAGCGAGACTCTGTCTCAAGGTAAAAAATTAAAAGAGCCTGAGAATATAGCTCAGTGAGATGGTCTTTTGTTCAACCTTCGGTATTGAAAAGAAAAAAAAAAAAGGCACATAAAAATACAGAATGTTAGATGCGCAAAGAATGAAAAGCTAGGAAATATGTCTCATAGTCCTTACATGTGCTATAATGAAAGGGACTATGTGACAGCAGAATATAATTGTTTCTCGTATAAGGTTTGAACTCAAATTTAGTTTCCAAACTTAACAACACATTTTAGAGACTGTATCTATCAGTTAGAGAAAATAAATGTTTGGGTCTTTCCATTTTTCAAAGTAGGGCATAAGGGCCATTTGTCTTAAAGCCAAAAGACATGGTTTCTCCTATATGAGAAATCCAAACTATAACTAAAATGCAAAATAAGAGGTAAAAAATTATAAATAGGGATATAATTCTTTTGAAAAAAGAAAGGGGACTGATAGATGGAGGGAGGGAGAAAGGGGGGAAGGAATAGGAACAAAAAAAGAATTGGGATGTGTTATGTACATGTACCAACTCTGGAAGATAAATATACTCATCATATACTGCAAACATATACTAAGAAAAATAAATATTGATAAAACCCCAAAAGCATCTTATCTACTCCTTGGCATATCATTGCAAAAATGTATGAATGAAAAAGACAATATTTGATTTTCATTTGATAAAAATAATTATGGAAAACATATGTTTTTAGAAAGTCATAACTTGAGAGTGTGAAATGTCTTAAAAGTTAACCTGAATAGGGGCTGGGGATTTATCTCAGCGGTTAGAGTGCTTGCCTAGCAAGCTCAAGGCTCCGAGTTCAATCCCCAGCACCAAAAAAAAAAAAAAAAAAAGTTAATCTAAGTGAGGGAAAAAATATCTGTAGCTCATTAGGTAAAAAAGATTAAACAAATATATCAAAAGATCCTGCTTTTGCTCTTCCAATAACCTAAACAAATTCCCAATGATGGCATTCTCTATTCTGCATAAATACATAAATATCATTCATCCATTTTAAAGGAAGAAGAGATGTGTAGGAAGACCACAATGAGTTAAGAAAAACACGCTTTTAGAAACTGTTAATGGAAAATGCACAGAAATTTTCTAATTTCCACAGAATACATTCCATGTGATGCGTTGCTTGTACTAAAATTCACACCTAGATAAGTGAACTCTGTCCAAATGTATGAATGCAACAGTCTAAACAGCGTGGAGGAGAAATGTTTGTATGGCTATCACTCCACACTTCTAGTCATTTGGGGGTAAGATTCGCAGTGCACCAAACTTAAAAATAAAAATGAGCTGAGACAAAGTTTTATTAGAACCTTAAGTTCTAACAACATTTACTCAAAGAAGTACAGAGAATTCACTACTTTCTGTGTGTTAATATACATAAAATTCATGTACTTCACATCTTATAATTGCACATGTAACCAATCTTCAGTGTTCACCCTAAAATAATTCAAGTTATTTTTGTCTCAAGTAGTTGAATTAGAAGTAAAATGTGTAATATATACTAAAACCAATATATTTTCTTGGAGAGATTATGTTTATTGGACATTTCAACTATTGGAAAGGAGGGTATAACTCTTGCTAATAAGCTTTGGTGGACTTATTGTGGTCAACTTGAGCAGGAACGCCCAGCTGGACTGAGTTGCTGTGGTTCTGGGCATAGAAGATCCACCTGAAAGTTATTGCCAACACAATTTAAAAGAGAACGGGAGCAGAAGATAGAGGCCAGCTGTTTCCCAGGAGAAGCTCTGTTACAGCTGGTTCTCCTGAAGGAAATTTGGCCGTTCTTGCCCCAGAAGGACTCTGGGCCTTGCTATCATCAAGGATGGCTGCTGTTTGCTTCAGGGAGCTCTGGTCTTCATCTCTACTGTGAGTGGTGTACCCTGGCTCCCATATAGATTTCTTAATCCTTTTAGCACAGGCACGGGCTTACATGAGACAGCACCATGGGCTCCCAGCCCTTGACCGTATCTTTCTTTTGGGTTTCTAGTGTACAGATGGATATTCTGCACTCTTCCTGCATTTGGCTTGTGTGTGAATGTTATAATTTGTAAATGTCCCGTATTAAATCTGCTCTTTTGCAAACCACTGACTCTAGAAAAGTAACTAATGCAGAAATTGGTACTGGAGAGGTGGGGTCCTTGCTGTGACATTGCCTGGCCATGTGGCTTAAGAGCCTTTTGGAATTAATTTGGAAAGGTTTTGAGAAACTGGCCAAAAAGGCAGCCCTGGAGTACTCTAAACTTATTACATGGGAGACTCTGGTCAGAGCCCAGAAAACCAGAGTAACTGATGGAAATGCTGCTGGTTAGGATGAGGCTTGGGGGCTTCTGTTGAGAAAGACTGCATTGGCTGCTGGATCCCAGGCGGTATGTGTGCTTTGGCAGAGCTTGGTCTGCATTTTGCTTGTGTTTGGAGATATTGCCTGGGTGGCAGGAAAATTTCTGTGCAGTCTGATATTGGGATGGCAGCATAGTTACTGTTGAGGGCTTTGGGCTGAGTCTATGTTGGAAATAGAGAGCAGAGAGCCTGCAGAGTGACTTGAAGCATTTGGCCAGAGGGTAGCTGTGGATTGCAAGCATGATCAGAGGAGAATATGTTTGTGGAGAAGAAACAGACAATGGAAAAATGACTTAGGCCTTTGACCAGAAGGGAAGAGTGTATTTGGGGTGCAGGAGCGACTTTGGAGCATTTCTTACAGTTGCCCTATTGCCATGCTCTGTTGTTAAAGTTTATGGAAACCAAGAGTTTTAAAATTTGAAGCTATATTTTTTAATATGGGTGCACTGTTTTGGTATACTGTACTTTGTAAATAAATTATTGTTGTAGAGCAAGCAAGAGAGACAGAATGGAGTTGTCGTAGAATTGTATGTATATTTATAATTTTTGGTTACCTGTTTGTAATCAGTTTTGAGATTCCTTTGAATATTTGTTTCTGGTGTGGGAATGAGTGCAGTAAAAATTGTATTGTTAATGTAAACCTGAATAGACCAAGATATATTAACTCTTTATAAAATGGCCCCTGGAGACTATGGGTTAAAGAAATGTGTCTGGTTATCAAGTTGACCAGGGGCAAATTGTGGTGGACTTATTGTGGTCAATTTGAGGAGGAACACCCAACTGAACTGGGTTGGTGAGGTGCTGGGCACAGAGGATCCACCTGAGGATTGTTGCGGGAGCAGGGTATAGGGGCTGGCTGTTTCCCAGGAGACGCTCTACTGCAGCTGGTTCGCCTGAAGGCAGAGGAGCTCGGGGCCTTTCTGTCAGCGGGGTTGGCTGTTTGCTTTGGTAGAGCAATGGTCTTCATCTCTGCTGTGAGTGTTTTTCCTTGACACCAATGTAAATGACTTCAGCCTTTTAGTGCAGACACGATGTACACGGGACATTGTTGTGGGCTTCCAGCCCTTGACTGCATCTTTCAGGTCTCCAATGCATAGACAGACGTTCTGCACTCTTCCTGCATTTGGTTTGTGTGCATAAATGTTGTAATGTGTAGATATCCTGTATTAAATCTGCTCTTTTGCAAACCATTGACTCTAGAAAAGTAACTAGTACATGAGCAAAAATAATTATTTAATGTGCTCATGTTATTTTAAACCTACCCCTCAGCTTTGTAAGACGAAATTAAATGCATTCTTCAAGCATCTTAAAATTCTACTAATACAATCAAGATGCCCTATGTACAAGTACAAAACAAATATGATGAATGTGAACATTATATGTACAATGTACCAATACATGTTATTGGCTAAAAAATTAAAAACAAATTCTACTAATACAATTTGTCATTCTATCAAATTATATAACTCATATTCATACAATTGAAAAGGTGTCATCAGTTCATCCTTTACACATCTCTATTCGAATTCAACAAATGCTCAATCTCTGATGTTTACTGTACAACAACAAAGGTTTCAAACTATAAAAGTCTCATGCTACCAAGCAAATACTTGTAGCAACCTATCTATTCAGTGATGTGAAATTCAGTCTGATGTATTCAGCGCATTAGTGTTTACTTGAAACAGGTGACAGATGTATTAGAAAGAGCACAGAGCTTGTGATTGAAATCCTGGGTTCCATTCTAAAAGCTGAGAGATCTTCAGCAGGTTTTTCAATTGCTCTGAGCCTTGGTTACTTAAGGGAAAAATCTCAGTCTCGGGATGTAAACTTATGAGTAAGAGATGTGTGGCTAGCATAATTGAACGAGTCAAACAAGTCGACAGTTTATAAGTAATCAATAAATGTCAGCCTGTCTTCTCTCTAAACAGATATTATAAGAAATTTATCTAAAACAGTAGCATTTTTCAGAAGCACATAGAAACACTAGATTTCAGGAATGTAACAGGAATGAGACTGAAGGCAAAAAAAATTAGGAAAATTAAAACCAAATAAAAATCATTATTTTTATGACAAGTTTAGTAAGCAGAATGACAATTATTTGTAGAAAAATGCAGAAAGCTGTTTCAAAAGGGGAGTATAAACCAAGGAAAGTGTTTTAGAATCAGCACATAGCAAAATACTAAACTTTCAGTCATTTTATTGTAACTTATTTTGTTATAAAATTACATATTTCATTTTATATCCATAGCTATCTTAAAAAGAAAAAAGCATGCTAACTTCCTGAATGTATCACTCACTTACCTACAATATAGGATTATAGAAAATTCATTCTACTCTGGAGTCATAGCAAAATTCAAAACACTTTTGTCTGTTTTCATTTTTAACATTCTATTAATTTTTATTGTGAAATTTATGGATCCTTGATATCATATTATAGTGAAATAAGTCCATGTTTACCCTTCTAACTTTAACAGTGCTTTTTTTAGGTAATTTCAAACTTCTAGAATAGGTCAAGACAGGAAGACGCTAATATGCATAAAATGAATTGGTTATTATTTCATTGTGAATTGGAATAGATAAAAGCATCTACATACGTATGTATGAAAGAAGTACTTTATACTATGCATCTCTTGTATAGTCTTAAAAATATCTAAAACCATAATAAACCTCATGAACTATTTAAGGTATTTTAAAGAGCATTATAATAAATTATAAGAAATAAGAAAAATTGTTTATACTATCAGCATATTTAAAATATTAATGAAGAACAAAAAGATAGATCTTCATGAACAATGAGTACATTTCCCAAACTACAGAATTATGGGACATTTGCTTTAGGTTTTTCACCCTAGTTCATAAAAATCAATGTAACTGTTCATTTGCAATAAGAAATTAGAAGATAATATTATCGTGATTCAGATATTTTGGCTAAAGACCTAGAACAACACTGAAGTAGTTTATTATAAATGAAGAAAGCATTTAAGTATTCTCAGATCCTAGTAAGGATCAGTGCCTAACATCATTCATAAATTACAACCATGACTAAAGTGGCATCAGGATTTCCTGTCCGCATTGTTGTTCTGTGCAAGTATTTGGGGTTTTTCTTACCTCTTGTGCTACTAATGAGCAAAAGCTTATGATTTCCAGTCTATTCAGAAAGTTATAATTAATTCCAGCCTCCAAGTTTACATCTCCTCTCTTTCCTATATTTTTGTTCTTCTGATTGCTGGAGCAGGGAATTGGACTGGCGCAGGACAGTGGAACTGTTTTGGACTAGTCAGTCTTATCAAGGACAGCAGTATCATGTTTTGTGGATCTCTCTTCTCTTACTTGCACCTTATGTTTGAAGATTCTAGAGCTACAGCTGATGACATAGAAGAGAGTAGAACTGGGAGATGCCCTACATGTCCAACCAGGCAAACCGGAAATAGTCCACACGAGCAGCAGTGAGGAAAAGGGAAGCTAAGTATTTTGCAGCAGTGCTCCATTCAAGAAAAGCAAAATTTAGGGCGTAGAACAAGGGGTAGAAGGAGGGAAATGAAAATTAAAATAAAAAAAGAAAGAAAAAGGGAGAAAGAATACAAAATGGCCACCTCTCCTTTGTGTATTTCAGTGGAAGCCTTTTCTTTGTACTGAAGGAAACTAGTGTGCCAGGACTGCCCTTAGGTGAACAGTAGCCCAGAATACGTCATCCTCATAACAAAAATCAAATTATTTTGGGGCAGATTTTCATAATAGCAAAGATGTATTCCCATCCTAAGTCTAGCTAGAAGCAAATAGAAGAAAATTAATTTCTTACATATTACTTTTTCCAAATTGTGAATTAAAAAGACTAGAATGGGGCTGGGGATTTTGCTCAGTGGTTAGAGTACTTGCCTAGCAACCGCAAGTCCCTGAATTCGATCCCTGGTGCGTGCACACACACACACACACACACACACACACACACACAGACCAGATAAAAATTGGCCAAATAAAATTTGTTTTATGTTTTAGATGTGTATCTTAAGTAGTGGCAGGACAGAATTCTCGGCATATCATTAACATAACTTTTATTTCCCTGTGGGCCTCCAGCTGAAAGTAAACTGCAGCCAGCCAGTTCTTTTATCTCTGTTTCCAATAAGAGAGAAAGATAGCTAATCTCACTGTACAATTAGGTTTATAGAAAAGATCAAACCTTTTGCTAAAGGAGCCAGATATCTCTTGTCAGGAAATTTATCTTTGAGGGCTATCAGAAGTTGTCTTAAAGCCTATCCCAAAGGAAAAGAATTAGGAGAATCTATAAGCTGTGTACGAGAAGATATAAATGTAATGGCTGGGCAATAAGATAAATTGTGAAAACCAATGCTAATCTTACCACAATTATACCAAATTAAGAGACAATGAATAGAATGTTTCAGTCTGTATTACATAACATATGCGTAAGGTATCAGACAAATTATTCTACAACAGTGGCCCTTAGTCCAATCATCCTACCGCCACGGCTCCTGTGCATTTGCATGCATCCCATCACCTCAAGAGCTCATAAAATAGCTTGCTAAGAGCCACCCTGGATTTTCAAATCCTAACAAGTTCCCAGGTGGTTGTCGATGCTGCTGGTTGCCAGTCTACACATGGAAAAGAGGTATCCTAAACCAAGATGCTCTTGAGCAACTTGGGTGTAAGACATTTTATTTTCCAGGTTCATTGAGTGTGCTACTTGCTCATGTGGACAAAACTAAATTAAAACTATGTAAGAGCAATATTAATAATGAAATAAGGACGTTCTTTAAGGCTAGGTATCAAGATTAAAATATGTTGCTTTTGAACCAGGTGTGCTACTGTCCTATTATTAAATATATTTTTTCAAAGAAAACGAATATAAAAGTAGAGACATGATGTATCTATTACAAATTTGAAAGATGTGTAAGACTACTACTTTGCATGAAGTATTATTTTTTAGAATTTATGTTGTAGGGCCGGGGATTTAGCTCAGTGATTAGAGTGCTTGCCTTGCAAGCACAAGGTCCTGAGTTCGATCCCCGGCACCACCAAAAAAAAAAAAAAAAAAAAAAAAAAAAAAGAATTTATGTTGTAAATGACAATTCAAACTCTACCTGGGAAAGTTGTTTACAAATCAAGTTTTTTGGTTCACACGCCTAGATATTAGTTGTATTTCAAGTGCAAGACTTTGTTCGACATGTAGCCAGGTGATTTTTATGTAGGGGGCTAGTTGACTCTCCTGGGATATATTGACCCCAAGGAGCATCACTAGTCAGAGTCCAGTTATTTTTCCAATTTATTGACTGCGGAGGGCTGTCCGGGCCAGCGATGCTTTGTCCGATGTCCTAACGTTGATAGGTATTTGTTTTAGAACTCAAACTGAAATCTCTTCCTTGAATGCTATATTTTTTTCACTCTATCTAGTGCCTTAAAAGTATGAGTGAAATAAACATTGATTATATTCATTGGTATATAAAAATCCAACTGGTAGGGCACAGCGTTATTTATTTTTGATACTTTTGTCAATATCATTTAATATTTTGGAATCTGTGACACTGATGTCCTTCCCAATAAGTTTATAAACAAAGAAGTAAAGAACATTTTAAGTTTATAAAGAGTAGATGATTCTGTCTCTACATAGTAAATTCTTCACATGGAAGAGCATGGTCAAACAAAGTCTTAAAAACAAGGGAAAAAAATCTATTAGCACTCAGGGCTGGGGATTTAGCTCAGTGGTTAAAGTGCTTGCTCAGCAAGCACAAGGCCCTGAGTTCAATCCCCATCCCCAGCACCATTAAAAAAAAAAAAAATCTATTAGCATTGATTTCAAATGGTAACTGATTTCAAATTTCTCTGCTTGGGCAACTTTTTTATTCTTTATATGAAATAGATCTGGTAAAAATACATATGGAAAGTACTAAATTTACTTAATAACTCTAAATTGTGTGCATTAAATTATGTAAAAAATGTTTATAAATTTTCAGTTCTGTATCTATAATTTGAAGTATATTTCATCATGTAAAATGTTTGGAAAATATAAACTTCTTATTCTAATATGGCATATTATGTGTCAGATGGAACTAACTCCAAATTCTAGTCTGCTTGATCTCGCAACTCTTATGAAAAATGTTGATTTACATTTAACCTCCCCCGGAAATTAACTTTATATATTCTTTTCGACTTCTCATAGTTAAAGTTTGCATATATTCCCTGATACATTAGAATCTTGGGGGACAATTGTAACTGTGGATTCAAAAGGAACACTTTGTAGTTCTCACCAAGAGTATAGAGTGGACTGAAATGACATGTGAAATGATTGAACTCTTAATCTCTCCAAGCCCCTTTGACTAATGGGAAAAAAACAGGTTTCTTTGTTGTTAGGCCAGCGCTATATATTGTGAACAACACTGTTTCAAATGCGCCTAACAATTTTATGTAGCAAGTTCATTAAGAATGTTTGTACATGCCTTGGTATATGAATTGCTTAAATGTAATAGAAAATTAGAATTTCCTTCTGGCTTGCTCGGTGATCCACCTCTTCTTGCATTTCCTTTTATTGTATGTATTTAATGTGACCAAAAGTCACAGGTAAAAGAGAAACTGTGTTTACCACATGTAAAAATATGATTATTATGTACACTCTCCAATCAATATCTGCAGCTTATACAGTATGCGAGCGTTTGGTGTTTCTCGACTCTGACAAATGATATGCTTTAATCAGTTTTGTTTGCATAGGCTTTAGACCCTTTTTGAATTAGCATAATGAACAAATAATTTCTTCCATCTCTTTCTTGTCTCCTGGAAGAGTTCATTAAACTGATTGCAATTATCTTGTTAAAAAAGAACTTTGGTTTCACCCTAACCCTGATTTAATTTCATAAAGTTAGCACTTAAAACAGTAGAAACGTTTAAAACATGCTCAGTCTTTGACGTTATCAATCTAAATGCTTTTTTGAGCTAAAAGAAATATTCTTATGACACAACACAATGATTCCGTATAAAAAGTCTGTGGAATAAAATATCAGTTTGTTAGTCCTCTGGCTTTCCAGTTTGTCTTTCTATTTAGTCTATTTCTATGCAGCAATGCGGTATTTACTTCCTGAAGTAGGTTGAATAGAAAAAGTTACTAAAAGTAAAATCCCTAGCATAAAGCCATTATGTTATTTCCATTACCATTAATAACAAGACGATTGAAGTTTTCCATCCTTACATTTTATTAACGTTCTTGAAATACTCTTCATTTTTACTCTCAACGTTGAACACCTTTGTGACTTAATGAAAGCATATTCTTCTTCATAACATATGTACAAGCCATATGATTCCCAGATGATAACAGTGACATTTCTCACTGATATTTATTGTTTAACCAGTAACCTAAACTATCACCCTAACAGCAATTTGTATTTTAATGTTAGTTAGACAAAATGGCCTTTCTAGGTACTCTGAGAATGTGGTCTAATTTAACTGCTTAAATTGATTCAATACAGAAGGATGACAGATACTAGGTCAATTATTAACCTTTTATTACTGTCAGGAAGGATCAGAATATTATGATAACTGACCTAATATCTATTATAAAGAAAATTTGGAATGTCGAGTCTTATTGCTAACTAACTCATTTGAAAATTTAATTCACACAAAATATTTTAGAGAATGTGACAGTGTTTATCTGCATACAAAGTGGATCAATTAAAGTAAAAGTTAAGGTATAAATGTTTAGAGTCCACACAAACTTGTTACTTACGGGAGCTTACATTTTCTCTTAGATAGGATAGGTTTTTAAAAATAACTGTGAGCTTTCATACTTTGTATTATAACATGTGTAATAGCTTGACTTTTAGTTATATAAATATTATTTTCTCAGGGATTGAAAATAAAATAATATTACCCAAACCTGTAGACTTTCAGCTTATGCACTCAATTCAGTTTAATAAACGTTTATGTTTAGATCATGATATTTAATGATGTAAGGAATCTCAAGGTGTAAAAATCATGATCCTTAATTTCGAGAAGTTTATAATCTTGGAAATAATTAGAAATGCTTCACTCTAATGATCGCAATAATGAACAGCAGTTAGAGATTGTTAGTTTGAACAACTTTGCAATCACTGATGTTTATAATTATGTATGTCGTGGTCAGTAGTCAGAAAATCATTCTGGATAGGGTCTTTGGTGAATTACATGGGACTATTCTGGGCTTACAAATTGCTCTTACTTTATAATAAAACAAAGATGCAGGAATATGGTTTCCTTCTATGTTGGAGATGTTCCTACCTATCTTGTGATTTATTTTCATTTAACGTCCTTTGTAACAATTTGTTTTTAAGCATGCATGCCTTTTGAAAATTTGATATACTGAAAGGAGGCAATTGTTTTAAGTCAACCTTATTTTCTTCTTGAGAGGGATCGATTATTAGAATTAAATTTCTTTCAAAATAACTTTTAATTCTTTTTTTTTTTTGCCTGAAATGGGTGTTTTCATATGTGACCCAAAGACACACTCTAAGACACTTTCTAAGTGCTGCAGAGGTAAAAATGATGTTTATAATCTCAACAAGATGACATCTAACTTTGTCATTGTTTTGATATTTGCATCGAAGTTACAAAAGTACAGGGTGTTTAATGGGATAGTGATTATAGTAAGAAGTGTGGAATGCAACTTCAGTGCAAAATTTAAGAAGGATCCTAAAACTCAATAATCAAGACAATAAAATTTTAGTGTAATATTTTAAAAATCAAATTGGATCAAAAATCATGATGAACAGAACCACAAAATTTTAAAAAAAGAGCAGTGCCACATTCAGCCTGAGAAAAAAACTATTGTTTTTCAATATTTTAAAAATACAATCAGGTTCTAGAAAAATTTAACCACTTGAACATAGACAGATATAAATGCATGCGGACATGTACCCCTGTCCTTTTGCCTCAGGCCTCCAAAAAGCGTATCAAGTAGTCACGTCACTAGTGATTAAAACATACCGAGTGCCTTTACATGAAATAAAGAAATAGTACAAGATAGTATTAGCCACCATTGCAAGAATCCAGATGAGAGATGACTGAGGTCTGCGCCAAGTCATATCAGTAAGAAAGAAATATTCTCTCCAAGCGACATTTATGAGGGAAAATCATTAGGAACAATATGATCCTGAATTGTGCAGAGTTGATGAGGAAGAAATGGTTTTAGTGAAAACATTGTCCAACTGCATAAATGGAGATGAGATAATATCTGAAATACCAGATGTGTATGCATGACTAAATGAGCAAAGCTTTGGAATATGATGTGACTGAGAGCCTATAGGGCATTCAGAAAAATTAGAGAAGACAAATATATATAATGCTTGGTATTCCAAGGAGAAATTTGAATTGGAAGCAAGCCGTTGAGTCATTAGGGTAAAGTGACATTTGCAGCTGTGGGAGTGATTAATATTATTAACAGTAAATTTGTAGAGGAAGACAAGTCTGAACTCAAAAATTTACACATTACCAACATATGTTCTTTATATAGAAAATAAATAGTTGTTCTCACTCTAAAATGCCTGAGGTGATTTTTAATAAATCCAGAGAACAAGTATTCAAGACTTCAATGTTACACAGATTTTTACAATTCAGGCTGATTTAGTTCAAATAAAAGAAAAGAAAGTGCTTTTTTTTTTTTTAAAGAAGAGCCAGAGAAACAAACAACACCCAAAAATTAAAAAAAAAAAAAATTCCTGATTTCATTGGCTTTCTTAGACCTATTTCCTCTTTTGCTTCCAAACAAATGGATGTGAGGAGGTTCTGCCACAAGCCAGTTAGTGCATATGCTCTGAATTCATCTATACATCACAAGTCTCAACCTGAGCTTAGAAACCTGAATCGGTGACAAGTTTTCAACATGGTGTTCTGTTTATTAAAGGTGCAGAATTGCTTTACTAGGTAGTGGCTGTTGTGTATCTATCTTCGGACAACTGATTTGCATGTAGAATTTTGGGAGTAGGCTTGGTATAGATTTGAGCTGTTGGTTTATATGCCTCTCCTTTGTAACTTCTGTCATATATTTAAACTTATTTCTGTTTATAGATCGTTGCTTTCATGTGCGAGATATACTCCTAATGTAACATATTTTATTCATTCTCTTGAGTTTGCTTTCCCAGAAAATCCAATCTGAGATGTGTGCATCCTTCTCAGTGGTATTGTAGTGCGCACAAGAACTACACCTGCATGTGACGGACATGACAGGCTTGGGGAGAGAGTGAAGTTGAAATGCAGTAGGGTGACAAAAAATTTCAGGTCACTCCATGATACACAGAGGAGCTGGTAGGGACCCCCAGAGTTATTCCAAATGGCAGTAATGCCACTGGTAATTTTTACCCCACAGTGCTAGTCATTCACTTTAGAAAAACCCAGGGAAGAGAGTGTACCCCCTAGTAAGTCAGCCATCATTAGCAAATTCCATTTCATATGGAGAGAATAAACAATGAACTATAAATAACTAAAAGCCCCTGGCAATGTCTACAAATGTGTGCCTTGTACTTAAAGATGGAGTGTGACAGTGTTGCCAAGCAGTCTGAGGTTCTTTTGCTCCATTCAGTTGGAATTTGTGAATCAGCAAAGCGCAGCTCTGCTAGCAGTCCTGATATCAGCAGGTGACACCAGCTGCCAGCCGCTGCTGCTGCCCATCACTGTCTGATGTCAGCTTGTGCTGGACCCTACAGGTTGACTCTACCTGGTGTTGTGTCTCTGCTGCTGGTCTTCATTGACTGCTGCTCTCTGGATCTCTTCAGTTTTAACAGCTCTGAGTGTTTTTCACTATGTTCCTACAACTCAGGATAAAAATTATAAGTAGATTTACCAGACTTTTGGAGTCCACACTATCTGAGAAAAAAATCCTGAGTAGGTTTACAGGAACACCAAAGGAAGTCTTTACAGGGTCTGTGGTACAGCACAGAGGGACCTATACTCAGGAGGGAACTCTCCGAGACTAAAACAAAAGTGCCCACGTGGTGCTACTTATGTAGCAGCTTTCAGACCTATTTCAGTGAGGGTGAGGGCTGAAACCAGGGAATCTTCTGGAAGATTTGCTATCAATGTCCGATATGCAAATAAGGAGTCCAGATTCCTCCCTTCATGATCTTAGCCATTCTAGGGTGTCCTGTCCGTTCTCAAAAATGCAACAGTATGATCTGAAGTTGTGAGGGGGGAGGGCACCACCCTGCCTCACTCTACTCATGTTGGAGTGGAAAATGATGGCTTGATTGCCAAGAAGGACACTGAAGCAAGCTGTCCCAGTCATTGGAGTGCAAGGAGGAGCAGAGGGAAGCAAGTAGGAGGAGAGACAGCTGCTGCCTAAGCCACTCCCCACTGCAGCTGGCAGTGGAAAAATGAGTTAGGTGCTTCTTATCTGTCTCAGAAGAAAAACTACATAATCTACTGCAGGCATTAACCCAAAGAAGTTGATTGCTTATCTGTCCATCTACTTAGGATCACTCATCTCTTATGAAAGATTGCCCAAAGAATTCCTGACTGTGAGTGTAACAAAGTAGCAAACACTGGAGATGAGGAATGGTAAGGGGGGCAGAAATAGGACTTTTAGGGACCTAGGGCCCAGGAAGGATGCTTAAGGGAGAAGAGGAAGGAGGATGGGGATTTTGTGTACAAAAGTGTAGATGGACATGATTGTTGTACAAAGTACGCATGTATAGAAATATCAGTGATCTCATTAATTTGTGCAGTTAATGTGTGTTAATAAAGTAGACTCCATATGAAATGTGAATAGCTAATATCGTTGGTATGCATTAATGAGAATCATGAATACTTTCGGGATACTCTAAAAATTTCCTATATATTTGCATATAATTTTCAAGGCTGATACAAGAAAACATATTTATTGCTTATTTAATTAAGTCACTTGTTCTTGCTTCATATTTTTTTTTCAATTATTATTACTAGGGATTAAACTCAGGATCTCACAACATGTGAGACAAGCACTTTTACCACTGAGCTACATCCTCAGCTCCTTGATCTTACTTTGAAAAAAACAAACAAACAAAAAAAAAACTAAAATTCTAGTTAATAGAAAAATAATATTTAAAAATAACCTTAGGGAAGGGGGAGGAAGAATTGTTTGAAAGAGAAAGAACACTTTGTGGAATAAGCTACTTTAAAGGAGAAAAACACAACTTGTAAGATTTCTTAGGCACATCCTTTATCTACACAAAAGGCAGAGTATATATTCTTTTCTGTAAAAGTACTTGACAGTCCTATGACTTTAGACAATTTCTGATATAAGTTTGGGGAATCAAAGTTGTTGAAAATTATACTCTTCAAGGACAAGATTTATTTTAAAATTTGATTTTTATTCAACTTGAATGTCGTAAAAGTAACATAAACAACAAAAAAAGATATTAATTGTGCCTAAAAATAGAAGATACTCTTTTGTTCTTATATTTCTTCTTTTTCAAGATTTTTCAAAATATCCACTTAAAGACTGATTATCAATTTAAGTGGTATTTGTAAACTATCCATTACATTTTTTGATGTGGCAAATAAAATGCATATTTTAAATATTACAATTCTTGTGAATAAACTTGTGTGCTGAATTATGGTGATATAATAATACGGAGACCCTACAGTCCCTTTCTCAATGGCAACAACCCCCAAAGTATCCCTGAATGATTTTTTTGTATGACACAATAAGAATAAATCGGTAAAATGGTTTCCAAACATACTTTCTATTTCTTTACTTATCTTGGAAATAATACGTGGACTGGCAACAGGGCTATGAATTGCTTATAATAAGACTGTTGTGTGAAACATACCTTATTTGAACAGAGATGAAAATTTAAACAATGACCTGAGAAGTGAAGTTCAAATTATTAAATGTAATCAGGGAGAAGGGATAGATTGTGTGAGAGGCATAGTTAACTGTAGTTTTCCAAAAAGAGGAAACATGCTGTTTCCATAAGAAAGACTGGGCAAATAAACAGGATCAAATTCCTGGTGGTTCCCACTATCACTGTTCTAGTATTTAGAAATGTCATTAAACAAGAAAAAAAACTCTCAGGGCGTGGTGTTGTTAGTTATAGGCAATTCACTGGAAATATTTTAGGTAGCATGTAACATGTCTAGGAAAGATCTATGTTTCTGTCTTGATCGACCAGATAACTGATAGCACCAGCGACTTTAATAGAAAAGTGAAAAGCAAATAATTCATGCAAAAAAATGATGAGTTAAATTTTGAGCAGTTTAAATCAAAATCACCTCTCCAATATCCAAGTTCAGTTGTAAAAAAACTCAGTTTAAAATATATGTCTAAAACTTAGGAAGTATTTGACCTAGAGTTATAGCCATAAATTTTATCAATTAAGAAAACTGATACAAATACTGCAGAAGAATATACACAGTGAAAAGAGAGATCTGAAAAGAGAAAAATATTCAAAATAATAGTACATTCTCGGTGAAAAGAACAGACAGCAAATACACACATGATTTTCAACATGTATAGAAAATACAGTCTCCATTAAAAATATCGTTCTGAGGTACTTGGGTGGAATCCAGACATTGACCGAGTAGATTTTCTGGAGTGAATAATAAAAACATATTTGTCCTGTTTAAATTCCATAAGAGTCTAGAAAATTTTATTTCTATTGCCTCTAACAACATAACACCAAAACTAAGCATTTGTTTTTACGTCAATGAATTTCATGGGTGAAGAGCAGCTTCGTTCAGTGCGGATTTGTTGAAATTATTTGGGGACTTTCAAATATAGCTTCCTGCAACTAATTCCACCCCCTCAAACATGCCAAACATCAGTGTTCTGACTTGCTAACTAGAAATGCATGTCATTGTAGTAATAGCCTCATTGTATTTCTCTGAAGTAGTGTGAACATCCATTTATTGATTTATATATCTTCTCAGACATAGGGATGTAAAGAAGAGTAAGAGAAACTTTATTTTCTACTTTTCTCTGCAATATTTTATAGACAGATACTTATATTGGAAAGTAATTTTTTTAAATTTTATTTTAATGGTACATTTTAGTTATACATGATGATAACATTCATCACAGAGAATTTGTACCTATGCGTGATATATCTTGCTGCTTCTTTTTTTACCTTTCCCCTTGCCCTTCACCTCCTCCTCCCTTTTTATTTACAAAAGCTTTGTGTCCATTTTTTGCCTTCTATTCTTTTTTTTTTCCTTGTCTCTTCCCTATGTTCCTTTCTCCCTTCTGCCCCCTTGTTCCCCTTCCCATTTGAACAATATCTTCCCTTTGTGGAAAGTAATTTTTAATATTGAGAGATATCCAATAATAAATTGCTATACAGATGTCAAAATGATATTATGAACTGCTTCAGTAAGCCAGTATATTCTTTTTTTTTTCCTTTTGAGATAGGGTCTTGCTATGCAGTCTAGGCTGGCCTTGAACTCATGGCAATCCTCCTGCCTCAGCATTCGGAGTGCTGGGATTACCAGTGTGTGCCACCAATTAGAGATAACAAGTTTCTTGCATATGAAAAGACACTGTTAGATTGTTTATACTTTTTAGAAGGAATTAGTAGGAGTAAATATGTGATTTCTACCCTAATCTTCTCTCTTAGGTAAGGCAGGGGGGAAGTGATAGTAGTAGACTATGTGACTATTATTTGGGAACACCTGGAATAACCCCCACTTTATGTACTTGGTAGTTAACTTCATCTAAAAATGAGGAGCAAACACACTTTCCTGGGCCTACAGGACATTGTATAGCCAAGTGGGGTGGTACATGCTTGTAGTCCCAGCTACTTAGGAGGCTGAGGCAGGAGGACTGCAAGTTCAAGGCTAGCCAGTGCAAATTTGTGAGACCCAATCTGAAGGAAAAAAAAAAAAAAAGAAAAAAGAAAAAAAGCCAGGGATATAGTTCAATCCTTCAATCCTTCCTGGGTTAAATTCCCAATATTACATGTATGAACTCATCAGGCACATACACGCTCGCACACAAACACACACAAACATACATATGGAGTTATAGAATTATCGATATTTTAAAATTGTTTTAATTTTCTATGTTGTGTTCAAAAGTTTTTGCGACTTTATTGGCAAATTTGTTGAAAATAAGATAGCCTAGGGCAGCTGGATATAAGCAAAATATTACTTAATGAATTACTTTCCATTCTAATAATAAAAGAATATTTGTGTGCAAATAGCTTTTAATTATAAACTTTAAAAATGTATTGTCTATGTGTCCAGAAAATCTAGTCTTTTTCTGAGGTGAGGTAGTCTGCTACTGTGGATAATCTTAGAACTTTCTACACTTACTCTTCCAGACAACCGATCATTCCATTTTTCCTTGATTTACCAAAAATCTATTTGAACAAATCATTAGGCAAATGGTTTTACTATAATTGACTGTTCTCATCTTAGAAAAAATGTCCCATCAGTACAAGGCTTTTCCTAAGTAAATGTAAACAACATATTCGAAAAGTTGACATTTATACATAGAGAAATATGTATCAATAAACATATTACAACAAGTTTCTAAGCAAAAAATTATAAATATTAATTTATAGTAAAATATCAATTAATTTACCCTATGAGAAACTCTTCTTTGACAAGAAATTATTGTCACAGGATCAGGTAGCCTTATTTTTCTTTCTTAAGACTGATGTAGAATTTTATCAAAATATTTAAGGATACGTATAAATGAATGAGGAAAAGTGGTTTTGTGAATTTTTATCTGTTTGGTATATGTACTTCAAATCTTATTCATAGTACACCGAAAAACATTAGAAACACTTTTAGGATAGTAATCAATATGGTGAAAGATTAACAAGTCTTTCCCACTAAGAAATATGATAACTATTTTATGATCTCTAATTGCAAATAAGAACTGAATAAAATCAATTGATAAAACAGTTCTCTAATGTGGCATGATGTTTAAACAAAATGATTTTTGGTGTGATAAAGTTGTATTCAATATCTTAACATGCGAACTACAGATGTTCTATTTTTTGCACGATGATAGAAAATAAGTAAAATGCCATATAAAAATTGCAGTGAAAAATCGCTTGAGCCCACATGATGAACGTACTACCTGAATACAACATATACATTTTCTCATTTACCCCTCTGAGGAATTTCAATACAAAGATATTATTAGTGCCTCCAAAGGGGAGGAAATTGAGTCTTAGCAAATGTTTCAGTCAGTAATCTCAAGAAATGGCTTTTGAAATTAAGCAATAATCTCAGATCACTTCAGCACATGACTATGGTCATCCGAGGTCTTCTAATGTGCACACTGAAAATTACAAGCCAAAGTCATCTTACAAACACAGACATCTGTGCGACCACATTTCTGTCCCTAGAAGGAGAAACACTGAGTCAGTTATCCACACATAGAAATTGAACTGAACGTGGCAGGAGAAACTGACATGGCGAGTATTTAAGCGTATTATTTTGTTTCATCACTTCGTTGATTTGTTTTCTTCTTTACAGTAAAATACTTATTAGAGAATAAGTGCCATGATAATTGGAATAATTTAGCTTATATTCAAGATTTTTTTCATTTACCATGGAGACATGACAGAAAACTCTTTACAGTTTTAAATTTATACATTCAAACTAGAAAACACTTGAATCAAGATTAAGATTCATCAAAATTTAGAAAGCAAATAATAGGAGTATGTTGGAGTGGTTTACTTTGGATTCAAGTAATAGGTCTCTTCTTGCTCCTGCATTCCAGAAAAATTTTGTCGTGAGGTAGCTATGGTTTTTGGTTGCTGCTATTCTTGATTATAATTATAGATTAGTATTATTTTGCCTTCACAATCAGCAGTTTAATTTGTTGTAGGTTTAGTTAATTATAAAGTGATGCATATTTCCATTAATAATCTTCTTAGAAGCAGAATTTTTAAGCAGTCTTTGAAGAAGTCTGTACATTGTGGTTCAAATAGGAATGATTTTTGCCTGCATTTGTTACTCTTTCTGCTAAAAGAAATGCAATTTTATCCTAAACCGGTGTATTTGTAAAGCAAAAATTCATGGGAAAACAACAGCAGATATGGCAGAAGAACCCCTTGAGAAGATTTCATGAAAAACTACTTGAGAATAAGTGAAAAGCAAGAAGTGTTCTGACCACCGACTTGATCTAATATAAAAACAGAGTTTCAAACTCTCTCCCAATAAGACGTATGCATTTGTATAATACTTCTTTCCAAAATCAATGTAAGAGAAGAGACCTGCATATTAAGATTGGTATAATTTAAACATCAAATTAGAATCAAGGAAGAAAATAGTCTAATTATACTTAATAAAATTATTATAATTACCATCTAATTTAGCTTGAGAATCCACTTTGATTTTGAAAAGTATATTAAGAAGCATATCTTGTCCACAAATAGAGACCTTTTGATTAGTTAAGTTGCAGTCTGCCATCTTGTAGACAGTAACTTACAAATAATAATTTTCATGGTTTTAGCATTAAGTAGCATAACTACTCCTGAAAGAATATACAACCACTTTGGAAAAGGAAAGAAATTACTCGAATGGGAAAGGGGACGGCGGGGGGAGGGAATAGAATAGGGAGGGGCAAGAGAAAAAAGAATAGAAGGAAAAAAAA
>PVJO010010822.1:43313-62716 GCA_004026905.1 Hystrix cristata | reverse complement strand
CCAACAACCAACGAATGGCTAAAGAAAATGTGGTTTTTCTACACTATGGAGTACTACACTGCCATAAAAAAGGATAAACTACAGTCATTCATATATAAATGGATGTTTCTTGAGAACATACTCTTAAGTGAAATAAATCAGACACTCATGAGCACACATCGAATTGTTTCTCTGATATGAGAGACCATAATTGTAAATAAGGACAAAGAGGTATAATAGATATTCTATAAAAGGAGGATGGTGTGCAGAGGAGAGGAGTACTAGAAGGAAAGAAAGAGAAAAGCAGAAAGGCAACAGGGGAGAGAGGGGAATGGGAAAATATGGAAAATGATGAGTGAACCTGTTGTAAATAGGGAGGGAGGGTGCAGAGGGGAAGGGGGAAGGGGGGGAGAACCAAGATACATCATGTATAGGTACAGAATTAATGTAATGAATGTGACCATTGTATGTAGAATGTACCAATACATGTTCTTGGTTTAAAAGAAAAAAAAAAGAAAAAAAACCAGAAATTGATGTGGTGCACACCTGTAATCCCAGCCCTCAGGAGGCTGAGACAAGTGGATCGCCGTGGATTTGAGGCCAGCTTGGTCTTTATAATGAGTTCAAGTCCAGCCTGAACTACATGGCAAGACTATGTCTCAAAAAAACAAAAAAAGAAACAAACAAACCAAAAAAGGAACAGACCTGTGAGTATTCAGGCAAATGATTGTACCACTGGCCAGTGAAAAATCAGAGGTCTGTGGTTGGAGGCCTTGGTGTGGTCATGAAAAGAGGAGAATGTATGCAGAGGTATCAGCATAAACCAAAACACCAGAACAAGAAACAGCATGGCGTATACAAAAGATCTTAGTCAGTGTTCTTAAGTTTCCCATGTGAATCAGACTGGTAGGAGCTGAAGAGACGATGGCATCCGGCAGGGAAGGCCTCAGGGGTCTTCTGGAGGAGCTGCCCACCTGCCCGAAAGGCAGTGAGAAACACTGCAAGGCTTGCGGTAGGGAAGCAGCAAAACCTGTATTTAATAATTGTATTTAGTAATTGTGGGGACTCAGAAAATGATTTTAAAGAAGTAAAGATTCTAATTTCTTTGCGTTTAGTCTTATCTTTCCCAAATTTATTCAGGCAAGAAATAATGAGAAGCAGCAAGTAAGAAAATGGTAGGAAGAATGGAAAGGAGAAAAATTGACGAGATGGGTAGATGTGCAGGTAAGAGTGAGACAGGCCCCAGGGATAGCACCTATGTCTCTAACCTTAGCTGAGCAGAAGATGGTAATGTTGCCAAGGAAGGCTAATTCTGCATTGGGAAGCCTACAGGATATCAGGTGGTGATATCCAGGAGTAGAGGAGATCTGTGTGCCCAGGGATCAGTGGCTGGCTGAGAAGAGATGTGGGCCAAGACTTTTGATCATACGGGGAAAAAGTAATTATGCCCTGAAAGAAAAAGAATGTCAGTCGGGTCCAGGTGTAGTTGGATTTAATGATAGGGGGTTATATTATTTCAGATCATTTCAGAGGGAAAAAGTAGAAACTAGACTGTACTGGGTTAAGAAATAAAACGAAGACCAGAAAATAGCAATGGTAAATAGAGATGTCTTTTTTGAGAGTTTTCATGAGAGGGAAGAGAGGATAGGATGGAAACCAAAGTTGAGGTGGGTTTTATTTGTAGGACTGGTGAGAGCTGAAGTTGTACATGATTGAGTACAAAAAAAAAAAAAAAACAAGTGAGATTTGTCTTGATAGGCTAGAGTAGAGATAGAAACCAGACGAGGCGAAGCTTGGTGTGATTTTCCACAACTGTTTGTCAAGAGACAGAACTCGTACAAAGACAGTGCATTTAGAATTCTAGTCTTTGGCAAAGAGCCCACAGAGCACCTTCCCTAGCAAGCAGAAGCACCTTTATTACAGTGTGTATCATTTTAAGAGATAAATTCTAGCAAAAAGTGGTAGTTGTATAGCACTCTGCAACCTTCAGACTGATTTCAGAGTTTTATTTGACTACCATTATCATTCCATAGCTTGTGAGTTTGTGTGTGTATATAAATACACACATAAAAGTGTATACATGCAAACATACACATTTATGTACACTTATGTTTCCTTGTCTTTGAGATACTCCTTGGAAACCTGAGACATGCACCAGAGTAGACTGGTCAGATCTTCTATGATCAGTACATGATTTAACTCAGGCCTTCTGGGTTCAGATTTCTGCAGTGATCTTTACCAGATTTTGTCATTCTGAGAGATTGTTCGGGGAATGTCAGATGTCTAGGCACTGCCCCCTCCACTTTCCTTTTGGTTCACCAGACCTTTCCGCTCCCCACAGTCTGGGGCCCCTCCCATAGCACCTGCAGGGCCCAAGGTAGTAAATGGTTCCCGTGAGCACCATAGGATCAGTCTGCTTGTGGTAGAAGCTTCTCCCCTCCCAGCTACCATGTTCTGATCTGAGGCTGCTCAGATTGTGCCCACAAAGCCTTCTTTCCTGTGACTCTTCCTTTCCATGCACAACAAGGAAAACACTTTTGGAGTCCTAATTCTCAAATTCTCTTATCCTTCTTTGCTATTAGTTTCTTCTAGTTCTTGAATGCAGTGTATCTAGAAGTCACAAAGTACTTTCTGTATTCACTCTAGGCCTTGCCAGCCCACTGCTTTTTGGAGTCACACAGATCTGATAGGACTCCTGACTCAGTCCTGAACTAACAGGAACTGATTGAGCTACTCAGTCTTACTGAACCTCAATAATACCTCTTAGGATTATTGTAAGGATTTCAGGAGGTGATGCATGTGAAGGATGCAGCTCAGTGCCAGGTTTAATAAATCTTAGCTCCCTTCTTCCCCCAGAGTGGCCTGCAGCTTTTATCCACATTTCCAAGCACTTAGCACAGTAATATAATTAGCAACATTAGTATATCTAAAAGGCAATTACCATTTAATTGCTTTGGCCCTGGCCAGCCTGAAGTTCTTCATTCACTTCTAATTTGGGGCTAGAGGCTTTTATTTCTACCCTGGCTGGTTACAAAATCACTGTCTCAGAGAGGATTTAAAATAGCTTTAGGCAGTCATTGATTACAAAGTCAAAGATTTGGTTATTTCTTCCATTTGGTTTTATATAAAAATGTAGGTATTAATTTGCTCCTGGCTAGTAAACAAATCAGTTTCCAGCTGCATCTTTCTATGAGTCAGTAAATTGTCTTGCTTGGTTAGACCAACTCTGTTTTCAAGAAGCAAGCTCTCCCCCACATGCTCCATCCTGATCTTCATTAAAATAAACCCAGGCCCTTGCATGGATTTGATTTAGAATCAAGTTTCAGGCATCTCTTCTTAAAAGACATTTATTTATATTACATATTCAATTTATAGGAGTAAATGCCCTTCCTTCAGTCTGCAGAGTTTGTTTATCTTAGTGCTACTGTGAGAACATAATGCCCAAATGAAGGCAGTGTGTTTTTTGTCTCCTCCTCTTAGTCCACCACATAAAGTAACAACAGTCTCTAATCAAGAAGAGTCTAAGGTACTTTGAGATTTCCAGTTGAAATCTTTAATATTGGAACTGTACATATGCATTTGAGGAAGTCTAGATTGCCTTCAGCCACACAGAAAGCCTTTACATCGGAACCACTTTACGTGTGATTTTGAGTTAAAGTAAATTCTAAATAACTTTTAGCAGTTTGCGATTTGGAAAGCAGCCTGGGCCATATAAATTCTCTTTTAGTTCTCTTTCTGTTAAATCTTACGCCAAAGTAAATGGATGCTGCAGAGAACCTTTGAACTCCTCGGTTCTCAAGTGACATCAGTGAAGTTGGATTGGCAGAGCCAATGTTTGGTTTTCAAAGGAGGATTTTTTATTCTCCCTTGAAGGGTCCACATCATAGTTACTTTCCTTGATATAGGATGCAGTATTGCTTCTTGGGCCCACTTGGCTGTGGATGGTGTGTGTCCCTCTGAGAAACAGGCTTCCTGCTTTCAGGAGCTCATCTGCATGACTGGGGAGATCCTCCGGACTGACATCAGTTTCTCAGCCCCTCTGCCTCACAACCCAGTCAGCTTTACTTTTCTCCTCCCATTTCTCTCTCAGAATCAGCATCAAAGGGAAGTGGGCTGGAGTTTAAGGCCACAGCTTCCTGCTGGTTAGGGTGTCTTGCCCTCTCTAGGCTTCAGATGTCTTTTTCTGAACTGGAGATTAAAGTAGTACTACCCTCATGGATCCCTTTCTTCCCTACACATTTTGTCCTTTTTTTTTTTTTCTTTTTTGTATTTTGAGACAGGGTCTTGCTAGGTAGTTCAGGCTAGACTTGAACTTGCTATGTAGCTCAGGCTGGCTTCAAACTTATGGTGATTTTCCTGCCTCAGCCTCCCAAGTGCTGGGATTACAGGGATACACCACCACACCCAGCCCCAAATTTTGTTCTTGTCTGCGCAACCATGTGGCTTATTACATTGAATTATTCACTTTTTATTGATTGTGAATAAATGTTGAAGTATAAAAATTCCATATTTTACATGTACCTCCAGAATATAATGTAATATATATGTAACTTTATTGCATTCCTCTAATACTTCAGTATATACGATTTCTCTATTGTAGAAATAACCTAAGGAGAAAGATGGTACATATATTTAGCACTTTGGCAGTAATACAAAACAGTGTATTATATGCTTGATAATCCTTTGAAACTTAAGTGTTATAAGCTTTTTTTAGGTCTTGAAAACCATTTTTTTGTTGTTGTTGCTGTTTTGAGACAGGATCTCATTATATAATTCAGGCTGGCCTTGAATTCACTGTGCAACCCGGGCTGGCCTCACATTCATGGCTATCCTCCTGCCTCAGCATTCCAAGTGCTGGGATTATAGGCATGCACACTATGTCCAGCACAGCATGTTTTTATAATTAGCCCTCGTCTAAAAATTCAGTGTTGTTTTCCATAATAGTTGCTACTTGAGCATATTTAATTATTAGCAGTACATAGATGGTTTCTTAATTATCCCAAAATCAAATCTCAAATTAAGGTAGTTGCTGTGGTTTTTGATATGGTTTGAGTATGTACAGCAAGGGTTCACGTATTGCAAGCTTACTCCACAGTATGATGTTAGGACATAATAGAACTGTTAAGGAGTGGAGCTCAGTGGGAGGCAGTTGGGGCTGCTGCCCTCAGAAGGAATTAATGTAGTTCTTGTATAGGCCTGGTTAGCTCTCTTGAAAATGTTATCATAAAAAGAGATTTGTTCCTCCTCACCCTTTCTCTCTGACCTGCTGTCTCACTGTGGGATCTCTTCCTTTAGTAGGCATTCTTGCCACTGTGATGCCATCTTCCATGAGGTCCTCACTAGAGTTGAGAATGATGGTGCCATACCCCTGAGCCTCCAAAAACCTCTTTTCATTAAAAAGTACCAAGTCTTGGGTATTTTGCTGTAGCAATAGAAAATGGACTAATACAGAAAACTGATACCACCAAAGGGGGTCATTGCTATAAATATACATGAATATGAAGAAGTGGCTTTAGAGTGACATATATGAAGTGTGAGGACTGAGAAGACCGATGACTAGGGAACTAGTCTCAGATGGAAATGAGGATTCTTTTGGAAATCGGAATAAAGGTCATCCTTGAGACGCTATTGAACAAACTGGTACCTAGAGCAGTGCTGGCAAACCTGCAGCCCGCATGCTGCAGCAGGCTATTCATTATCATTGAAAGCTCTGAAAGGTTCACCATCATTGACCTAGGGCTTTATGGAAGGTCAAATTTACAAGCAACGACCTATGATGTTTGATGGAAGGAATTTCTGAACAGTAAAACATTCACTCTGTGGCATGGTATTATTGGCTGTTTTTAATCAGATTTACTGTGAGATTGAGGAGCAAAAGGAAAATCCACAGTCTGGCCAGAAAAAGAGAGAAAACATGTTCAAGAGAATGAAACAAGGGTATATCTCTGCTTGCTGAAGAGGTTGGCATGAGAAAAAGACAGCCATGTACTAAATTGTAAGGTAACTTGGAAAAGGCCTTAAGGGTGTCTCAGAAAGCATGGAGACTGCCTCTCAGCATCACTGCTAGCCTAGGGCATGAAGACTCAGGGAATCATGATGTACTCTTCATGGGCTTGCTGCCCCGGTCCTCCCTGAGCTCCTGTCCCTTACCTGTGGTGAAACACCGTGGCTGCAGCTGTAGTTCAGGTGCACGCTCACACAGCTAATGTCTGCAGCACACTTTGGTGGTGTTCATGTGGTACTGGTATTGCAGGTACACAGAATGCAAGAGTTACAGAGTCATGGCAATTTCTGCTGAGATTTCAAAGGAAAGTCTGGGAAGCCAAGCAGAGGCCTGCCACAGAGGTGGAGAGGAGCTGTGGGAAGGGAGCCACAGCAGGGATGCCAGAAAGGTGGCACCATCAGCTGTGTGCAAAGCCAGCTAGGAAAACTGCAGACATCAGTTTGCATCCCAAGAGAGCAACCAACTGGGCTGTGACCAGCAAAGCTGTGTGGGCAAGGCCCCTGCAGTATTCACAAAGTGTCAAACTTGGATCTTTAAGATTTAGTATCTGCCCTGCTGGATTTTGTTCTTGCAAAAGACCTGTGACCCCTTTCTTTAGACATATGTCTAGGAATGTTTACTTTGTGCCTGTCTGGCCATTGTATCTTGAAAGTACGTAACTTGTTTTTAATTTTGCAGGCTTACACCTGGAAGTTGGTTTCCTTGACTCTTATGCGAGACTTTAGACTTGGACTTCTGAGTGATGCTAGAATGAATTAAGACTTTGGGATTACTGGAGATGGAACAAATGCATTTTGCTTTGTGAGATGGACATGAACCTTGAAGGTCAGGGGCAGAATGCTATGGTTTGGATGTGATATGAATGTGTCTCCCAATGGTTCACGTATTCAAAATAGGTCCTTAGTGTGGCCACCATGTGCTCTTTGCCTCTCAAATACGCATCTGCCATAATGCTATCCACCATGAAACATAGCAAAGCAGCCCTTTGTTAACTAAAGGCCAAATGAACTGGAAAGCCCGACCATAGACTTTAAACCTCCAAAACTGTGAGCTAAATAAGCCTAATTTATTTATAAATTAACCAGTGTGAGGTATTTTGTTATAGCAATGGAAGTGGGCTAATACAGTGGGCTTTATGGTGCCTGTCATTTAGGGTTGTTCACTGGTCTATAAATTTACCCCAGGTAGTCATTGTGTCTTTTCTTAAATACTGCCGGTGTAGAGGGCTTATTACTGCCAGATATAGCCTTTTCCCATTTCAGGTAAGGCATCTTCAGTTGGTATGCAAAACATTTGGGGACCTCCATGAGGTACAGAAGTAAATACCCCTATTTATTGAAAGGAAAGAGAAAAGACTAATTGCCATTCAAAAATCTGCGTGACTTGTGTACAGTAAGTCCCTGACTTATGAACAAGTTCCATTCCAGGAGAATTGTTCCTAAGTTGTATTTGTTCATAAGCTGACAAAGTGAGTTTTACACAGCACACCTGTGACAGTTTGCAACTCAAATGTTGGTAAGCCAAGACTTATTGTATTATAAACTCAAGGAAACTCTTCTCAAAACAAGTTTATTTTTAGACTCTATTGAATGTACCAATTGTGAATCATCAGGGGAGATGTAGTGACAAAAAAACAAAGGTAGGAGAATCCGTCATGTGTAGTTTTGATTCTTTCTTGTTAGTCAACAGCTTTGAGCAATTTACTCTCTGGTCTTCTATTACATGAATTAAGGCATATTACATTTGGTAGCAAAATGCCAACACAGTGTCTGGCTGAAGCTGGTGTTAAATAAATCATAGCCATTATAAACAATACTCCTGTTTATTACTCTTTATCATTATCATCATTATTATTATTAGAACACAGAAGTGCCTACTTGACTGATTATAATTGACACTTACTGGATGTTTCTAAGGAAAAACAAATGTGTTGTGTGGGTATTCTGAGTTAGTTAGCTCTCTTAGTATCCAATTAAGGAAAAGCGGGTTAGTAAGAAAAATATCAGCCCCCAATCCCCACTTTCCTCCACAGTGGAGTTGTAAGACCCAGATTTAACTACCCTGCTCATACTCATAAACCTCTTATTATAGGCACCCTAGGGGTTTTCTGTACCCTCACTGAAAGTGTTAGCACATGTCAAATACTGACCTTACTATGTAGATAAAATATCAGCTAATTTCTTACCACTTTAATCTGTACTTTTGGTTGGACTAACGTGCTTGGAGAACATCTTTCCTCTGAAAAGCCCTAATCTGGAGTACTTGCCAGTTTCCATAGCATAAATACTTCAGACCTGACCAACCGCAAACTCCCAACATGAAGTCACTGAACACGGAGGAGATGAGCATAATTGTTCGAGTCAGTGCAAGCAAACTTCACTACACCAGTTGATCAAGTTATGCGTATGTTTTGACAGTAGAAGGATTGACATCAAAACTTATAAGCGGGCCTGGAGATTAGCTCAGTGGGTAGAGTGCTTGGCTAGAAAGCACAAGGCCCTGAGTTTGATCCCCAGCACCAAAAAAAACAAAAAGCAAAAAACTTACAAGCAAATGCAGTAGAGGGAAAGTAGTGGTCACCTAAGATTATATTACCTAGTGATGTCATAGTCTTCGTAGTTATATAAGTACACTCTATGATGTTCACACGGTGACAAAATCATTTAACAAAGCATTTCTCAGAACGTATGCCCACTGATAAGCAATACATGACTGTGGTTTGTCATTATGATATACATGGAAAACAAGATTCATCCAAGAAGTTATTTAATGCAGATTACCTGAGCAGTATATTTTGATGCCATCTCTCTGCCCTTTCTCTATACTCTCCAACCTTACTTAAGAAAGACATCTTTTCCCAGCTTCTTGTGCTGGAGTAGGGGAAGACTCTGTAATCACTTCCCAATTATCAAATATTTCTCTAACAAAAATTTAGAGATTAGCTCGTGGACATAATGCCCATGTTTGTGGAATGGTCTTCTTCTTTCTTTGCCCCCTTCTCTTCCTTATCCTCTCCTTTCATTTTTCCTTTTCTCCTCTTTAGTCCCTTCCCTACTCTGTTCACAAATACTTTCTTTCACCTTCTTTTGTATTCCTAACAGTTCCATGATTTCTTCAGAACAGGTAATAGTGTTCTTGTTTTGCAAAAATGGTAGGGGAACTAGAAAACTGCTGTACCTATCGTGTTATCTCCATTATTAATTTGATTTTTTTTTAATTTTCAAGTCTTCATTGTTATTCAGATAGTGCCTTACTTCCTTAACTTCCATAGTCTGTGTAGGGTGTGTTCAATCTGTGGGTACCTTTCCTCTGCTGTCACAGATTGAATTTTATTCTCCCTCACCGTACCCTAGTGGTTGTTGAAAACTGTATCATATTGCATCTAGGAAATTGTATTGCAGTACTATAAATACATTTCTGAGAACCTGTAATTAAGTGATGATACCTAGAACTTTCTCATCATAAGCTAAATCCCTGGAGATGATGAAGTAGAATTCTCTTGGGAAGCAGTTCTGTTTTCAGCAGCTCATCACCGCAGCAAGCAGAATTCTATTACGGACCATCTTTGAACTGTAAGGGTGATACCAGTTGATGATTTTATCAACATAGTGGTTTAAAAAAATAAAACAGGTCTTCTCACTAAAGGTCTTCAATTTTTCTGAAAGCCTAATGACTTAAATTGAAGCGGAGAAGATATTCGAGATACCAGTTTGGCATTTACCATGAAGCTCTCCGCAGACCTGCTTGAGATCATCACCTGTGCCATTCTAATCCTGGTGAGCTTCGTAGGAAACGTGTGTTTATTTTATTCTACAAGGAAGTGTATTACTGGATGTTTACATACATCATTTCTTCTAATTTTCAGTCTTGTGTTTGTCCACCTTATTAAGAACTTGGTGGTAAATGTCCTGAAAATTGTTTATTCTTCTGGTATCATGTTGGATTCCACTGGCTGCAAAGTCCTGCACTTCACAGAAGCCCTGACAACTTCCCTGGCCATCTGGTTCATGTTACACTTTGCATTGTTCTGTCACCTGAGACTTTACCACATTGTCTACCCCTTGAGTGACGCTGCAAACCTGGACCAACAGAGACATTCCTTGAAGGGGATTTCTGCACTTTGGCTGGCTGGTGTGGCTGTGTATATACCAGTTTTAATTTATACTAGAACACCAGAACACCTGAATGCAGGAAATGATACAGACTCCTTGTCTGCGAAGAGGATTTACATGGATTGCTTAATTGGCTTTGGAAACAAGCAGGTAGAGTTTTACTATGGGAAAATATTTTTAGTTCTGATTGATATTCTTCCTTTAGCCATCTTAGTCTTTGTCTGTTTCTGGATGTCTTTCCTCCTTTCAACAAAAAAGAAGATGACATATGGTGACATCTGGATTGGAGAGGATGATTCAGAAATTGAAATCCTTAGAGGGGCCAAGTTCAGTATTTTATTAATGTTGCTGATCACTCCACTTTGGATTTCTCACTTTATCATAGTCTGCTTCTTGAAAGACTTGGCAGCGTATGTCTTCATTCCAGCTGTTCTCACAGCCCTCTCCTCGGGCTTCTCTGCTCTCAGTCCTTTCCTGCTTATGCTGGTTAATTACAAAGTGAAGTTGGTGTCATTCTGTGGTGCCAGAGAGGAAAAACCCACACCACAGCCTACAGATGTTATTCTTTCTCCATATGCTTAATGGAAATGAACTCAATTTAAGTCCCTGGAATACAGACCCTGTAGTTGAGAACACAGTTAAGGGTTTCATAGCCCTCATCAATAGGATTTCTGAAAGGACCACTAGAAAATTGACTACTCTCCAAAATAGACTTCCGAGGGAAAATAAGAAGACATAAAAAACTAAGTCACTGTAAATTGAAGAAAAATAGTCATCACAACATTTGTTATTTAAGATAATGCCAAGATTTTTAACGTAGAAATTGTAAAGTAACTCAACAATAATCACCATCTGGAAATGAGTGTAACATAAACACTGTATTAAGTATTTTCTCTGTGCAATGTGTTGTGTAAAAAAACAACATATTGTTGAAACTGAGGACAACACTTCCTAGATGAATTCTTAAAGATACTCCTGAGTAATCTTATGTTCTCATCTTATGTTTTTCTTGAAATGCCTCCACACATATTGCAAGTACATTAAGTAGGTGTGCAACTTTCAGTTTTTGCACTTTTAATCCTAGTTCATTTGAGTTAGAAGCACATCTTGTTCACTCTCCTTACCTTTAGTGTCTTTAGTTAATTAGGGCCCGATAAAAATCATTGGATTAAAGAATTGTTACTTGTGCTCACTTCAGCAGCACATATACTAAAAAGAAATTGTTACTTGCTAAGTCTCACTCTGTATAGACATGCAAATATTTGGTTGCTACAAACATGTAGTCTGCTGTTCTTGTTTAATCATCAAAATAGCTCTCACACTATATTCTTTTCCTCAGGAAAAAGGACATTTATCTTGTTGATAATTTATTTGGTTATTAAATTGGAATGTTTACAAATAATTTGATTTCTGGACTTGGATTCAATACAAATAAGCACATTATAATTCTAATTAAAAAGTACATGGCCAGGTTCTTATTTTTCCCAGTTAGCTAGGATAGCCGTGTAGACTGATTTGGATATAGTGAGTAATAATTTCAAATATCTATGTGTACATTTGTGTAAGCATTGAATTTTAAGTTTGTTCTTGTTAGATTCTTATACTTTTTCATTTTGCTGCTGAGATTTATTATGCCATGGTTCTAGTGAAAGAATATCTTTAAATTTAGATTACTACTCTTAAAGGGCTGTGTCGAATATTAGAAATCTGGATCTCATTTACAGAAGAAACTTAGAACATCTTTGTTGCCATGAAGTGCTGCAGAGAGAGGAAATTTTAAAGTAACCAAAGCTCAAATTTTGTAGGGTTGTAGGCCAATGTCTGTCCCTTGTATAGCACTGGGATTTTTTTTTTTTAAGACAGACTTAAGACCTTCTGAGATTTCCGGGTGGTCTTCATGGGAAATGCTTAGTTGAGTCCACTGAGGCAGTTTAATCAGAAGGGTACTAGGCATAATGAAGTTAACATCTGGGGAGATGGAGGATGTGGGGAAGAGGTCACCGTCTCTTAATTAAGTGCAGATGTAGCCAGAGCTGGGAAGAGCCATCGATCTTCAGTAGTGGTTCTCAAGTGTAGTTCTGGGACCAGAAGAACCAGCATTATCTTGGAAATTGTTAGAAATGCAGATTCTCAGGCCCCACCTCAGGCTTATTGAATCAATAATTCTAGGTTGAACCCAGAAATCTGTTTTAATAAGCCTTCTGGGTGATTTTCATGCTGACTAAAGTTTGAAAAACATAGGTCTAGTATTACTCCAAGGTTTAATTCCCACAAAAGATCAGAATAAAACCCAGATAAGTGACCCACGATGTTGTCTTTAGTGTCTGCCTCCATGCCTACCGGTATGGTGTCTGCCTCTCACGTTTTAGTGAGATGACAATCAGCAAGCCATCTCTGTTCCAATGGCAATAATTGACAAATAAATAAATCCACTGTAGAAATGAATCTTTGCAGAATCGAGGATAAACCATGACCACCTCAGGTATGCCAAAAATTTGAAACTTAGATCTGGATAGTTTACTGCATATGACTGAGGATCCATGACGTTTCCTTTCCAGAACTAGTGCAGGACATGGTCAGCTTAGGCCCATGCTTAATTTACCAGTGCTACAAATCTTTCCTTTTTCTTCCAGATTTTTTTTTTTTTTTTGGCTTGGGCCTCATTAGATCATAGTTTGTCCTTGTGGAATTGATAAATTTTCATCTACAACACAGAATCACATGCTTACCAAGTGAATAACATTCTAGTTCTCTTTTTAAAATTCTTTTTCTTTTCTTTCTTTCTTTCTTTTTTCTTTGTTTTTTTTTTGTTGTTGTTGTTTTGTTTTGTTTTGTTTTTTGAGACAGGGTCTCGCTAAGTAATTCAGGCTGGCTTTGAACTCACTATATAGCCCAGGATGGCCTCGAACTCATTGTGATCCTCCTGCCTCCTACTTCCTGCCTCCTCCCAGGTGCTAGGATTGCAGATGTGTACCACCACACCCATCTCCAAAATTATTTTTCTTTAACTCTCTTAAATACTCCATTTTCCTGTCCTGTAACCTCTTTATTTCATTCAGCTTCCTGCGGAGATCAGGACAGCAGATGAAAAAGGAGATTCACCAAGGGATTGTCTTTTACCTGAAAAGAGGTAAAAGTTGTTCACCACTGTCTGGAAAATCTGGTGTAGTTGCAGAGATCGTTCTCAGTAGTGTCTCAGAGCACACAGACACACTGTACTGGAAGGTCATCTAGTCTTCCTTCCCAATTCAGGAATCTGATTTTCCTCTCTCAGAGGATCTCTCTAAACTTTGGTCTGAACAACGTCTTGCTGGGGTGGTTTTGATCTGCAAAGTATCCTGTCCCATTGCAGCCTGTTCAGAATGTCATTATGAGCAAGTATCTGCAGGGACTGACATCTCTGAAACCTGTAGGGTCAGCCCCTGAGATCTATTCCTCCTTTTACCTTCTGGGTCTTTAGATTTTTGAGAGAGAGAGAAGGGAGTTTTTTCTTCTCCAGTTAGGTTTTTCCTTAGCTATACTATGCAAGATGAGTTTCTGCACTCACGAGAAGCTGTCTTGACTTCCAGTGTTGTCTTGGTAAGTTCCAGTTGACCTAGAATGTAGCCTTCTTAAAAAGTGACACCCAGAACTTAACACAAGTTATTTTTTTCTGTATGCTTGTTTTCATTTTTTCTATTGACATTATTTAATCTTCTGTTGTGCAGCTACTGTGACCATGGATTCTTTACTTCTTCCAAAAAGAATTTTAAATGTTAAATTCATTTTAAATCACAGAGAGAGACAGAACAGAGAGAAACAGAGATAGATTAGAAAGTATATAAATATGTATATCTACCTTAGGCTTAAAACTAAGATCTTTCCAAGCTTTGAAGTTGTAGGATAAGTTAATTTATTCTTGGTATTCAATTTTAGAAATAATGAAATGCTTCCAGATCATTTGCAAGAGTTTTAAACTATAAATCAGGGCTCAAAACTTATAGTGATCTATCAGAGAAATCTTGATTGCTAGCATGAAGTTTTCTAGTACAGTGTTACCTTAATTACATTTTTAATACAGCATAAGGAAGGATGGTCATAATCCAACTTTTCATTGAAGATAAAGTTTAAATATTGAGCTGATTATGCAATGTAATGATTGTTTTAGACTACTCCAGGAATATCTACAGGTAACATAGGTACACAAAAGTCTATACACTTTAATTATGACCATGTCTACAGTTTCTATTTAGACTCTCTAGGAAGAAGAGTAATTCTTTCAGAATTACAGTTTGTGAACATCCAGAACAGTGCAATGCAAGGATAAAGATGTCTGTGGAATTCTGACCTGATAGCTCAAAGACATACCCATGTTTCAGAGCAGTCCAGGATGAATCCTGAGGACTCCAGACCTATTATCAGAAGGGGATTTATTTTAGCTGGCTTTGCCTCTATTAAGTAAGACAAAACCTTGGCCAGAATAGAGTTGAGTTATGCTATGGGTAAAATAGAAAGGATAGGAATGCAAATTATAAATCATGATGTATACCCTACACCTTTCTCGCAGAGTTATATAAAGTTAAATTAATTATACTGAAAGTGATTTGAAAACAGAAAATGACACAGATGCAATGTTGCTTTACCACTGCAGTTTTGGCAAGTTGAAATAAGTGTTTCACTGAATCTCTGGCTCTGTATCTGTGAGGCAATTACGGAACCTCTTGGAGCCCTGGTTTCCTTATCTCAATAATGGAAATTATAAAGATGTTTTTCTCCCAGGGTCCTTAAGAAACAAGGTAAGTGAGAGAATGTATATGTGAAAGTACCCAGTTTTAGGTCCTGGTATAGAGTTTTCCTCGCAGAATTTTCTGGCCGTTCCTCTCAAGACAGCAAGGAAGAAATGTAGCAGCCTTCCCAAGAGCTGTAGCAGGCTCATTATATTACATGAAATCTTTTTTTTTTTTTTCTGGATAGTCACTTGCATTTTTTTCAAACATAACAGAAAACCTGGTATTCTGTTTACTCACAGGCTTTTGAAGTACTGCCCTGGCCACCCCTATTTATCACCCTATTGTGGTCCTCACCCTTCAAAATCCCTTTTTAGAAACAAAAGTACAACTATTTCTCCTTTAGAATTCTTACTCCAGGCCCTTGCTCAGGCTGTCCCCAATCCTGGAGCACCTCTCCTCTCTGAAGACTCCTCTCACATTCCCCCTCACATTCCCCCCTCCACATTTTTCTCCTCCCCTTAGACTCCCCTAGGACTCCTTTCACCTCTCCTCCTCTAAGACTCCTATCACATTCCCCTCTCCTCTGTCCCCTTTCAGCTTGTCCCAGGAGATTTCCCTTGTCATCAAGGTGTCTCAGGCTCGTGTGCATTTGTCTTAGCAAGTACCACCTTGTATGAGAAAGCCTTGTTTGCCTGTTTGTCTCTCCTTGTACTGTATGCCCCTTGTGGCATGGAACATGTATGTGTAAGTCATATCCGGTGTCTATACCCCCGCTATTCCATAAGTTAAGAAGTCGATAAAATCCTCACAGCTTGTGCCTTCCCACCCTTATTCCATGTGTACTATTTCACTGTCCAGTTGCCTCTTTCAAGTAGACATTTCTTGTCTGTGTCATTTTTCTGCTTCAAGACTAGGCATTTAGTGACTGCCATGCTTCTGGCCACTGTTGAATCAAGAATGAAAGAAACTGAATCCAACTTTTGGAATGAGTTTCTTCCTTGCCAGCCAAACGACTGAGCCAGCTGGAGACAACATTTCCACCCAAGCCTTCCAGTTCTTGATTTATGATGTTTTTGAGTTCTTATACTGAAGAAAGTAAGCCCAATATCTACATAGGCTTCAAATTTAAAATCTATCCTGGAATACATTTGGCATTGTGCATGCATGTACATGCATACGCTGGCATGTGTGCATGTGAATGTGTGTGTATAGGAAGTGGTTATGTGTTCCCAAGTGCTGATGAATTAAAGAAGAAATAAACTGTATTGCAAATCAAAGTTGCCTCATCACCAAATGTACTCTGCTTTTTTGACAAGCCCAGCTTATTTTTAATTACCATATACCTGCTTAACCAGGCCTACATAAACTGGTATATGTAGAAATAGTGACTTTGGCAGAAAAGGAGAAATGTGTGTAACTAGAGCCCTGAGAATGAGTCCATACTGACTCCTTGTAAAATGGAGTGAGGCAATACATTTTGAAAGGAATTTCAGTAGAGCAATTTATGTGATGTGTGACTATAGTCACAAATCAATGAGCATTTTATGAGCCAAGCACACTAGAATGTGTACATTAAAATGAGTGTAGTTTCTCAAAGAAATTTTGTTGGCCACTCCAAGCTTTTTCCAGTGATGCTTCCATCACTCAACAGATTTTTGGAAGTCTTCATTTGGAATTATTTCTCAGAGTTAGTTTTCAAGTCACAACAGCCAAAAAAAAAAAAAATTAAATATCACAGGAAATCATAACACTGGGATGGGGAGGATATTTTTAATGGGTTCACTATGTTTTATGATCCCATTTGACTCTGTTACTTTTAGCTCTTTCCCAAATGAATCTTCTCTTGAAAGAATCTGTAGGGCCATCACTGAGGTCACTAATAAGAAGGTGACATGGCATTGATAGACTGTGCCCCTCACATGACTTTAATCAGGACTGGAAGGACTTCTGCTCTTGGCAATTTATCAAAACTATGCATAGTAAGAGATGTACGAATATTGTGCATAGTTAATACTTTTTACTTAGGTCTTTTTCTCCTTAAGCCAAGGATCAGTTTGGAGACTGGGTTAGGTCAGTGATGGTGAAGCTTTTAGAGCTTTCAGGAATAACACCCTGCTGCAGCATGGGTGCCCTAGGTTTGCCACCACTGGGTTAGGTTTCACCAGTCCCTTGGGAACATCCAAAGGAGGATAATCAAGATGTCACCAGGAGCCTTCGTACACCATAGAGCTCCCAGCAATCCAGGTCTTTGTCCCTACATTCTAATATTTTTCTTCTTTCCCTTTCTGTCTTCTACCCAACTTAGGAGGGCTAAACCTCTGAAAAATGTTTCCTTTACCTGTCTGTACTCATCCACCCCCTGCTTAACCTTTACTTCTCTTCACACTTCAAAGAAAAAAATTTTAACCACACAGCACACCTAAGTGAATAACAAATTAAAAATTCCCAGTGCAGTGCAAAGAAATGAAAAGCTCAAATGAGTTTGCAAGGAGAATGATTTCAGCCAGTCAGCAATACTTAAGGTAGACAGACCTTGAGAGGTGCGCTGTGGGAGAGGGCCTGCAGTATGAAAGAAGGCCCCAAGGAAGCCTTGGAGAACCCATGACAAGTGACTGCAGCTTCAGAGTCAAGGCTGATGGAGTGCGGTGCGGTGAAAATTTGTAGATAAGTAGATCCTGAGATCCCAAAGGGGCTCGAAGTGAACAATGATGCATAACAGTATAAATCTCATGTAAAGGATTTTTAGAAGAATCGCCCTGTCTGAGGAGCCTGAAACCTAGTTTTCACTTAGGCATAAACCTATTCTCGTTGGCCTGAGTGGGGTCAGCCTTCTGAGCTGTTGGTCTGAGCCAGCCAGAGGATAACTTTGGGTTTTTTTCTGGGCTTGTACTTGGCATGGCTTCCTCCCTTTCCCTCTACACACAGCGGTGCAGTGGCACCATGTAAAGTCACACCAACCACAACAAAGCAAGAACCCTCCCATCCTCCAGTTGTAAAGTGAAAGAAATACAATCCCCGCCTCGTAACATTTTACTATGTTTGCAAAGGTTTTCTTTTTCTAGGACTAAGAGATAAAATGGAGAATGTGGAAGTGCAAATTGTGACATGGCAGTAGTTTATCTGTAAGAAATGTTATTTTGTTGTTGTTGGGTATGAGAGTTTAAAATGATCTTTAAAATACAGATTCAATCTTAGAATACAAATGAAATTAACATTTTTGGCAGGAGGCTTGAATTAAAGGGGGGAGGGTATTAATGGTAGTATTTATTATTTAATACCGAATTCCTTAGAAAGGTCAAACACTGAAGGGTCCTCAAGGCCAGGAGGGGCCTGTGACTGAGTTAAGCATCAGGGAGGGGCTCTGGTGACCTGGGAAGCCGGGTTTGCAGACAGGTAGGAGCAGCTGCTGTTCAGCGCTAGCCAATTGTTGTCATGGGGAATGTGGACCTTTGCTGCCAGAACTTCGCATATTTTTAAAGCAAAGCCAGAATTCCAGAATTTTATGTGAAATCACCAAGGTCTACAAGTTGGCAACCGATTGGATTTTTTAAAACACTACTAGGGCCAAACAAATCACATCTGTGGGCCAGACTCAGCTCATGAGCCTCTGATGTGTGCCCCGCGTAGCTGGGCTTTCTGTTGAAGCACATGTGGTGTCAGTCAGAAAAGAAGACTTGCTGGTTTCCATTACAGATTGGTAGGAGATGGCGGAAGAGCAGCAGGAGAAAATCAGCCAGAGTCCTGCACAGTTTCCAGTCCAGCCTTTTCATTATTTGCAGCCACTGCCCCAATCTGACCTCATTCCTTCCCTCTCGCCCCTAATGCCTCAGAAGGGAGCGCCTGAAGGTGCCAAGTGCCTGGTGGAAGGGCAGCACACGGAAAAGAGGAGGCATAGTAATGACCACTGGGGCAAGTGTGGACTCATCCTTGATTCTAAAGGAACAGTTGGAAATGTGCCCAGCATTGGTGAACCATCGAGATTTCTGCACACTGTCAGTGATAGTGTAAAACTTCTCATTGAAACCAGATTGAAGGAATTGTGTTATTTTAATTATTATTATAATTTTAGTATTATTATATTTCGATATTATAATAAAAATTATTTTATTATTATTTTAATTAAGTTATTTTGAGTAATTTGCAAGTATGAGCGCATGTTTTCCTCTGAAAGGCTCTGAGAGGGCAAAGGGAAAGTGATATATACCAAGAAAATTTCTTGAGAACCTACTTTTAGATTTCTGTCAATAACTGTCTGGTTTTAAATAGTTTGTGTAAATACAGATTGATTTTTCTTTTCCTTTTAAAAACTTCTATATGGAGGGGCTGTGGAGAAAAAGGAACCCTTCTCCACTGTTGGTGGGAGTGTAGACTGGTGCAGCCACTACAGAAATCAGTGTGGAGATTCCTCAGGGAACTAGAACTAGAGATTCCATTTGACCCAGCTATTCCCCTTCTTGGTATCTTCCCAAAAGAATTAAAAGCATCATACCACAGCGATAACATGCACACCCATGTTTATAGCGGCACAGTTTATAATGGCTAAATCTTGGAAACAATCCAAATGCCCATCAACTGAGGAATGGATAAAGAAAATGTGGG
>PVJO010010822.1:12882-43213 GCA_004026905.1 Hystrix cristata | reverse complement strand
GTGTTCAAATGGGAAAGGGAACAAGGGAGGGGGAAAGGAACAGAGGGACAAGAGAAATAAGAAATAGAAGGAAAAAATGTAAACAGTTTTTGTAAATAAGGAGAGAGGAAGGGTGAAGGGAGGGGAGGGGAAGGGGAAAAAAGAAGCAACAAGTACAAATCCCCTATTGATGAATGTTACCACTATGTACACCTAAAATGCACCATTAAAATACAATAAAAATAAATAAAATAAAAACTTATGAGATTTCAGAAGACCTTTATCCACTTCTTGTAAATGGATAGCCTTATTTGAGCATGAAGTTGCCTCCTTATCCTTTTCAGATGGACTCTTCTATAAAACTATAGTAAAATGACACAAACGTGTAGGAAGAGGAAACATGGAAATTAAATTAGGTGGCAAGTGTGAGGTATTTTTTTCTGTTTATCGTAATTATACCATTTGCATGACTTTAAAAAAGGAGCAGCTCAAAATTAGCATATTTGGTATTTCTTTTTTTAAAATAGGCCTTTTTATACTGTTGATCTTATGTTAAGAAGCCCCTTTTCATCAGCCTAGATGTCGCCTTACTGCTCAGAAAAGCACACCTTGATTAGAGAACAGGCAGAGGGCAAAATGAATTAGATACTCAAGTCTGGGTACATAAAACAACTTTTTATAATAAGAAAGAGAAGTTGTGGGAAATGGGCTGTTCTTTCGGTACCTGAGAGTTGGTGTGGCAGAAGATAATTGCACACGAAGGCACCGTCAGGAGAGCTATATTTCTGTTCTTAACATCTGTAGGTGCCACTGCCACCACCAATGGTAATGGTGATAAGTGATGGGAAAATGAAGTGGGAGGGCCGTTGACAGGCTTAAGGGATGGCCACAGGCAGCCCTGAGGCAAGTGCCGACTGAGGACATTCTGGCACCCGAGTCAGGTCGCTCTGGCATAGTCAGGCTAAGCCGTTTAAGCAAAGGGCACTGCAGTAATTCTGTAGTCTAAATCAATACTTAGATTCTCTCTCTCTCTCTCTCTCTCTCTCTCTCTCTCTCTCTCTCTCTCAGCTTGCACTGGAGGTTGTGGTTGTACTATAAACTTTAAATATCTGTCACTCTTTTAATTAGTTGATATCTGTCTCATGATTACTGTGAAGATTTACCGTTCATGGTTCCATGCACAACATTAAATGATATGTCAACAGGAAATATTCCAGTATGGCTCCCCTAGAATTGTGAGGCTGGTTGCCTTTCCTTGAAGCCCATACTTTCACTCAGGCTGCCGTGAGAAGTGAGTGTGGGCTGAAATGAATCCTAAGGGGGAAATTCTAACCCAAGTTTCTGCTCTAACAAAAGCAAGCAGGCGTAAGTAAAGCAGATGACATGGGTGTCCAGTGCAGAGCTGTGGAGGAGCTGTGCCCACTGCTCGGGAGAGCGCAGCGGGGACCATTTGGAGACAGGACGTGTGCCCCAGGGCAACATTAGCACCCAATTACTTTCCATATTTTGTTTAAATATATGTAATATTCTTAGTTGTAAACAACTTTTTTGCCTTTCTTTTCTGCTTTTGTCTTGTCCAGGAAATTATAAATATTTGACCTTACTCAAAATGTACAAAGAAGAATAATGGAAGCCCCTGAATACCTTGATTTGGATGAAATCGACTTTAGTGATGATATATCTGTAAGTATTACTATTTGTAAGCAACGTTTTCAGGATATTCTGCCTTCAACTTCATAGGCTGCCCTCTCTGTTACACTCTTCACACCCGTATCTCTTCTGGTTGTGTGTAGGAATTGAAAGCAGAAATCTTGCATGGCTCGCAAACTGTGCTTTGGGGGTCTCAGGACCAAAAAGTGAATCCCACCTAATTGTGTGAGACTGAGAGGGTAAAGCATTTAACCTCAGTGAGCCTTCATTTCCTAATCTGTTCCAGTGCTGTACAAATCATCGATGAGTCCAGCTAGAAACTGTCTGTATATGCACATAATTGACCCTATGAATGTTCATTCCCAGTTTCTTTATATGGCTGAAGCCAAGTTGACATTTATTATTTGATGAAAATAGAGTTTTTCCAGTCACTAAATATCAAAACACAGCATGGACATTCGATGGGAATATTGAGGAAGAGTCGTGTACTGGTCCGGCTGACCTCATGATGTCCTGCTCAATCCCGTAATGCCATTGGGTGCTGGGTCTCAGTTCCCAAAATGGTCATGAACTCCCTGCTACTTCCAGCTACACTCAGGTCTGTTCCGAGTGAACTGTCTGCATGCACATTGCCTGGAGCTGCATGTGCTTTATCCTGGGCCACACAGTCAGTGCAGCCTCACCTGCAAATGTGTTGGCATCTAGCACCACAGCAACTTGGGGCTCTCAGAGGACGTGGTGAGAAGGTTGCTGTTTCTGAAGTAGGCATGTAACTTTTCTTCCCAGGAGCTCACAATTTCTAACTTTATCTTCTGTTGATCTGTCCAGGCCTAGAAGTTTGGGTCACCACCAGAGCAGTCCTGAAATGATGAGTTACTTTAACATGCTTCTAACAGTAGTTTCATTCCTCTGCTTTACTCTTTACCTTGAAGTAAAATACAAGAATTAGATTACTGGGATAATTTCTCTGAATCACCTGTTTTATACAATCTTGGATGACTCTTGTTTTGTGCCACAGAAATGTAAATTCAACCTTTCCCTATTTCCAAATGCTTTTTTAATTTTTAAAAATAAATTTTATGTTGTATTCTTAAAGTGTACAACATGATATTGTAGGCTATGTATGCATAATAAAATGATTGGCTTAATGAAGCAAATTAATATACTCATCACCTCACATAGTTATCCTTTCAGAAAAATTGTCGGTTAAACTGGGGATTGAGCTCAGTGGTTAGGGTGCTTGCCTAGAAAGCACAAGGCCCTGAGCTCAATCCCCAGAACCAAAAGAAAAAAAAAAAAATTGTGGCAAGAGCAGCTAAAATCTACTTTTTCAGTGGGAATCTCAAACATGGGACGTTTTTATTAGCTATAATCCTATGTGGTGCATTAGCTCTCCAGACTTGTTCATTTTACGTATTTCGTACTTCATATCTTCTGACCTACATCTCCTTTATATTTATTTTTTAGTGTTTTTATTTTGTGAGTGGCAATTTTTATTAATCCCCATTTAGAGTAATGTGAAGTGAGCTTCCTCTTTACCATTATAGCTTTCTGTCTCAATTGCTATGCTTGACTTCAGAGTGTTCAGAGTGTAGTTCATTTACAAGGTATTTTGGCTGGAGCAGGGAAAGCAAAGAGAGTGAAGGATAGTGGAGGGGTGGGGTGGGAAGGATAGAAGGTGTTGTAGAGAAAAGGGGACTTGGGTTATGATTACGAGTTGCATGGTAGCCCTCTCTGTTTTGTTAATTGGATTGTCTTTTGAAAGCACCAGCTTCGGAGGCAGCCAGCCCGGGTTTCTACCTTGCTCTGACCTTCCTGGCTGGATAATTTGTAGGATACATTAACTGCATCTCTCTGAGATGCTCGCCCAATTTGTGAGATTGTCTTGAGGACTGGGTGAAGTAATAATATATGTGAAACACTTAGCTTAGCACACAGTAAGTTACTCTTAAAAATGGTAGTTTTTGTTGTTATTTCAATGAATAATACAATAATATTTATATGACCAATGGGGAAGAAAGAACTCAAGGGAAAAGACTAGGCATGATGTCAAGATTTTTTTTTAAAGTACAGCAGAGCAGTTGTATTTACAGAAGAATCATCTGGCAGTAACCCATAATTTTGATGAATTAGGAAGCTTTACTTGAAAGATAAAATATGTTAAGCAATAACTGAAGCTGTTTAACAAGTTAGACTACAGCATTATGCAATAGTGGAGCTTCTATAACTTGACCACTCTGAAACATAAATAAAGATGTCCATCTGTAATAGTGTAACTGTACCCAAAGTTCTTCCCTTTAAATATGTTCTCTTCTTTTATCTTTAAACTGTGCTTAAACTTAAGTCTGATTTGAAAATGCATAGAATTGATGAACCAATACTAATGGCTGATATTCATTGAGCACTTACTATAGGATAGGCATCTTTTTAATCCTCACAACAATCCTATGAAGATGGTAACTTTACCTTCTCCACAGCCCCCCACAGGATGATAGTACCTGGAGACATTTTTCACGGTCATACTGGGAGATGTTACTGGCCTTCAGTGGGTACAGGCCAGCAATGCTTCTAAACATCTTACAACGTACAGGACAATCTCCTACATCAAAGAATCATCTAGCCCCAAAATTGATAGTACCAAGGATGAGAATCCTGGTCTATTTTAATCTCCCTGAAACTGAGGAAGCTTTACTTTTACTTCAAACTCTAAGCATAATAGATTATTTTATCATAGTTCAATGTTATCCAAATTGAATACTTGAAATATCCCAGCATTGTACCGCTGTTATTTAAAGATTTCATGGAGTGAAAAAGTGGAAATTAGCTCTTAAGTATTGAAATGATTGCTCTCAGCTTATTTAAGTAAACTAGGAGCAAGAAATATTATTGCTGCTTTACAGACTAAGTGGAGATTATTCAAATGCTAAAACTGAAAAATGAACATGTTTTCATTGTGTTAACTCACTGGCATAAAAAGAAATTTAGTTTGTTTCGCATGAACATGCTTTTATTTTTAGGATTCTGTAAACTTGCATTTCTGACAGCCATTCTGATTCTTTCCTGATTAAGTGGCAGGAGAAGGAAGGAAGGTGCACATTACATTCGGAAAAGATGTTTACAAAACCATGCCAGAATCTAAAACTCTTCTTCTTACTCTCCAGCTGTAGCCCTATTACGTAGGATAGGCTTTGTATTTCATGGATTTTCTCTCTAATCATGAGCCTGCTTCTTGTTTTAATTAAAACAAAAGCTGAATATTGGTATAAAAAAGAGAGCTTTTTTGCCTTTACCCAATGAGACAAAACACCACCTGTCAAATGTCAGCTGTGCCACACACTGAACTAAATTCTTTAAGCCAGTTATCTTGATCAAGGCTCACATCAGCTCTGGGAGACAGACTCTCTTTTCCTTCTGTTTCTCAGATCAGAAAATTGAGACTTGGAGATGGGAAAATTGAGACTTTCACAAGGTTGTTAATAGATGAGTGGCAGGGTCGGGACTTAGATACCAAAACGTTGGACCATATTACTCTTCCCTTCTGAGCAACTTAGTTGAGTAGAGATATCCCTAGACCAGTCACATCACCTCTTGCTCTCCCAATTTGGCGCTGAAGTGATTACTTTTTGACAGTGAGAGAGTTGGTGTACATTATCAATAAACAGAAGACAGCTAAAGGGAACTTAAGCAAATCTCTTAATTTTACTGTACTTCAAATTTCTTTTCTGCAAATTGATAATCATCTTATTGCTTTGGATTTTTATGAGGAAAACCTAAAAATTTATGCATATATGTTATATAAACATACACTCACATATGTATGTGAATACATACATAGGCATACAGATACACACATAGTACACATATACGTGCATATACATATATACATATGATGTAAATATGTTCGTGCAAATAGAGATGGGCAAAGCATGCTACTCCTCTATGTGGGAATCATGTTGCCTTTCTGTATCGGTCTGACCACAACTTTGGTGAAAATTGACATTTTTTGGCAATCACATAAGTTATTTTTTTGTGCAGGCCAAATGTGATCAAGATAAATAAGTGTCCTTTCACTTTACTATCCCCTTTCGTCCAAGTTTTTGCAAGCTAGAGTAATAACATAAAATTATATGGGTTCATTTTCCTGAGCTCCTTGAATTACCATACTATCTGGTAGAAAAATAAATTCTTACAGCAAACTAACCTCACGTTTGATGAGTTTTCATGTCCTCACATAAAAAAGATTCCTTGCAGACTAGACATCATTTTCACCAAAATACCTACCTGCCTTCTGTTTTGTGTAGACTGCCTTTTACTCAGTTCAGTCTACAACTTTGCCTTGTGTTTAGGTATGGACAGAATATAAAGACATTCAAGGTACTGAGAACCTGTCTTACCCTTCCACTCTAGCAAGAAATTTACCAGAGTAATACAGATCCTATTATACCTTCTTCCACTCTTCCTAGAAAGTGATCAACACTTTCATGAGCCCTCTGGCTGCCACAATCTCTCCTTTACTGTCCCTGTCAGCCATTCCCTTTCAAGCAGTTGTCCTGCTCTTATCTAAATTAAAACTTTTCTTAGTGCTTCTCAATATTTCAGCACCTTTTCACTACCTATTCAGAAGGCCCCACATTTTTATAGTGTTTTTTGCAATGTCCTGCATTTGAGTCCAATTACCTCCCATTCCAGAAGACTTCAGCCCCTCATTATCAAGACTCAAACCTTGTTCCAACATCATATACATAGTCAATTTTTTTTTCTGAATACTTCCCAGAAAAATGAATTAGGAATCATCTAATACAGAAAAAATGAATTCTATGTTGATGTCCTATTGCCAGTGTTAGGTGGCGAGACTGGAGCCAGGTTCTTTGGACTCCAAGCCTTGGACCAGATATCTCTGCTAGAGGAGCCTCAGGAAAGAGTGGTTTCCAAGAAGAATAAGCAAAGGCTAGAGGGTTTTTTCTCCATTTGCCTTGTTTTATTCTGCAGATAACCCTAGAAGTTCTTACCTTGCTTGATAGTCATTGGACTTAATGGATCAACTGTACATGTTATTTGTGCAAACTATTTGCCTTCCACAATTAGCTTTTTTGTCAGTGTGCTCAAGAAGCATCTATTAGCCATTAATAATGTTCCTCATACAGGCTTGTGGCAAATAACACAGACTTGGTCTGTGTCCATAGAGTTTGTAGAATGCTGTAACAACTAAAGGTGACAAACTCCATTCTTGAGCCGATCTTTATATTTTGGTAGTGGTTGATTATTGGCTCGCAATTAAAATTAAACCATTATTGATGCTGAACAGAGGTTGTGACTGCCATCTTCCCTCCTGCAAGATAAATTTTTCTTTTAGTTAATTTGTAATTTTGCTTCAGTAACTACGATTTTAGCATCATTTTTCCTGATCATTTTTAATTAAATGTAAATAGTAATAGATAACATTTATTGAACACTTACTGCATATTCACATGATTCCCCATGTATACATAATTGTTATGTTTTAAATCATAATCTTAACAGCCATCCTCTGGAATAGGAACAGTTACCACCCTGTTTTACCAATAAGGTTAAGAAATTAGTATTAGCTGTACAGCGGTGAAGGCAGGATATAATGTGGGCAGTCTGGCTTCAAAATTCACGTTTATAATCATTGCACAGAAAATAACTTCTGTTTGACCATCCCAGCTCACCTAGATCTCTTTCCTATCTGTGTCCGCTACTTACAGCAGAAGGTCATTTGATACTGTGATTTCACCACCTTTGCCAGTTGCCACTTCACCTTCTGCCTACTGTCCTTTGCGTTAATTATATGAGTATTACATTAGAGTAGTTCCCAGTGCATCTGAAGACTATCAAAAAGAATTACTGAATTTTCCTAAATACTAACCACAAGCAATATCTGGCATTTAAATTTTTATTAATAGTTAAAATCTAAAAAAATAGTTAAAATCTAAGAGGATATAATACCATAGTAATAATCAAATGTATTTGAAAATAGGACTGATTATAGTAATTTTCATGAGTGGAGCCTCATTGATGAAATGTTTTTAAATACATGGATAATCTAGGAAAGTTTAGATCATCCATATCTGTTCTATGGAGAGGTGGTGTAGAACCTGGTAGCAGTTAAGTCGCCTATGAAAACATGAGATGTGGAAAGAGAATGTCCCAAGAAAATAACTGTGCAGAACTATATCCCATGTGACAGAGAGAAAAAAGAGGCTTTTACAAAAGAAACTGGCAAAAAATTTTCAGAGATAAAGAAAACTCGATGAGCCAAAGAGGGAAGCAGGAGTTAAGGAATTAAAAGAAGGGACTCTCAGTAGTGGCAAACAGATCCTTATTAAAGAGAAGGGTTGAAATTTGTCCACTGTTTTGCATTTAAAACCCTTTGCGTAGCCAGACATGATGGCACCTACCTATAATCCCAACACTCTGGGAGGCTGAGGCAGGAAGACTGCAAGTTCCAGTCCAGCGTAGGCACCTTACAGACTCAGTGAGAGCCTGTCTCATATGTGATGGGAGCATAGCTCAGTGCTAAGAACCTGAGTTCAATCCCAGTACTGAAAAAGAAAAAAAAAAAAAAAAAGATTCTTAGTGACTGTAATAAGTATAGTGTCTGTGGAATGATGTCATGTCATGGTGGCTGGAGGAGTAAATGTAAAAATGGGGAAATATAGATAAGAACAGAGACAATTTCTTTCCCAACAGAGAGCTCACAAACATAAGAGCAGGAAGGCCCGTTGGCTGGGGAGTAGAGCAGCCTGAGCTGGCAGGGGTGCTTGTTTTATAGGATCTAAGGAGAAAGCCAGTGATGAGAGAGTGGGCGAGGAGATGGAGAGGAAGAGGATTGATGCAGGACAAGAGTTTTGAAGAACTGAGAGAAGAGAAGGCCTGAGCACACACAGGTGGCTGGAGATACAGGAGTGGACAGTGGCACATTGTCAGAGATGTGTGAAGACAGGACGTCTTTCCCAAATTGAAAGGGCAAGCCTGTGAAGAAGAGGACAGCATCTTCTAAAATCTTATACCCTGAAAATAGCACTTTAGCTCTGTTCTAGGTGTCACGCATTGTCGTCATGCTTGTTTGTATGTTTGTTTGTTTGTTGCATGCCCATTGAGATGCCTGCCTTAATTTTGGAAAGCTCTGTGAGAAATCGGGAATTTCACAAGAGTTGTTTGGGTGGGTGGATGTTTCTTTTGGAAACTTAATGGGACCCGAGTTACTGAAAGGTCTCTTGCTTGAAAAGGTGCTTGGGATATTATTCTTTCATTTTCCGTAGCTCGTTACCATTTGAGTAATGTCTGCTTGTTCACCCAACTGGCTTCAGTTTTGGGGAATAAAAGCCAAAGCTTTTCAGGCTCAAATATCTAGGGTGGTCAGAGATCTCCATTGCCTGCTGTAGAAATCACGTATTGTCCTTATGAATCCCATGTGAATTCAGAAAGCTTTGCATGGCAGGATGACAGGACTGAGTGGTATGGACTGGGATGTATAGGATTTTCTTGCATCATATCAGCTGTGTAGTTTGTGAAGCTGAGTGTTCAGCGTCAGGCTTCAGCCACAAACTCTCGTGGATAAGAAAAGGATAGAAAGATGCCAAGTAATATGCTGGAATGGGCTGAGCCTTCTTTCCTTTCATTCCAGGCCCAGTTCAGCCCCTCTCGTCCGGTCTCATTATTTTTCACATCTTGTTCTGCTGTGCTTAAAATTGTGCCTGGAATGAAGACGAATAGGAAAGGGCTGTGGGACACTCATCAAACACAGTTACAAAGAAGTCCGCACAGTTTATAAAATGACTTCATTTATATTATTTCAAATAATTATCTGTTTTACAGATAAGGAAACTGAGTCTCAGAGATATGAAATAGTTTATTTGTCCAGAATTAGAGCTAGTAAATGTCAGAACTGCAACTTGAATCTAGATCTTCTCTCCACAAACTCATTATCCATTACACAAAGGACATAAGCAAGTACTCATACTGTTACTCTATTGAGTATTTTTTTCTTTTAAATGCACCATGATTACATTGTTAGATTTGTAATTATGGGTTTCTCTAAGATTAGTTCTGTGTAAATGTAAACTGCTATTATCGTTAATGTTACTGCAACTGAAGTCATGGACAACATAGAGGAATTCATTTAATTCAGTTTAATAAGTGCTTAGTATTGGAGGTAAATAAAATATTATCTGCATCCTTAAGCAGATAAAAGCATTCATGTAAAGACATAGATGAAATGTAATGTGATAGATTCTGTAATGGGTGCATGACTAAAATGCGGAAATAATAGAGAACAGTGGTTTTTGAACCGTATTATACATCAGAGTGCCCTGAATTGCTTTGGATAAAACAGATTGCTGGACTCCGCACTGAGAGTTCTTAATTAAGAAGCTGTGGAATGACTCCCAAGAATTTGAATTCCTAAGAATTCCCTGTGGTGTTGATGCCACTGATCCAGAGATCATTCTTTGAGAGCTGGCATTACTTCCATCTGGGAGAGCCAGGGAAGGTATTGTAGAAATGATAGCCAGGCAGATCTTGAAGAATCAAAGAGTTTGCCTGGTGAAATGGGTACAGTGACATTTAGGTAGATGAAGCAGCAGATATTAAAGGTAGAGACAATAAAGGTAGAGGCAGAACAATAGCTAGGGAAACCACAAGAAATTTGTTATTTTGCCAAGCATAATGGCATACACCTGGAATCCCAGCTGCTTGGAGACAGAGACAAGAAGATTGCAAGTTGGAGGCTAGTCTGGGCAACTTTGCAAGATTCAGACTCAAAAATGGAAAGGGAATGTAGTTCAGTAGTAGAACACTTGCTTAGCATGCTTGGGCACTGGGTTCAATCACCAATACCACTAAATAAATTAATAAAAGAGATCTGTTGTTGCCACAATCAAAAGAAAAGTATCCAATAGTAAGAGATGAGGCTAAGTTTATGCACATGACCTTTGACCCCAAGATTATGTGAAGCCATTGAAAGATTTGGAACAACCACACAGTTAGATAAAATTTGCATTTTAGAATACTAATTAATTTTAGTGCCAGTATGAAGGCTTGGTAGTGCCAGTATGAAAGGTAGTAAGTGGGAATTCCCACTTACTACCTAAACATGAAAAAGCTCCTTTGAATGTCTGCAGTATTATGGCCGAGTCCCTGTGTGCCATGCACAGGTGCAAGTCAAAGATATCATCCCTTGAGTGCATATGAGAGCCATCACTTACACTGAGGAAACAACCAAACACAGGACAAGGTAGAAAAGAGAAAAGTCAGTAAGGGCCAAAACAATCAGCCAGGGCTTAATAGAGAAGGCAGAGCACAAGCCTGCCTTATGGAACACTGGCATTTGCTTAGCTAGAAGAAAGCATTGTGGACAAGGGGGTTGCTGGAGAAAGAAATAAAGGGAGAGCTGGACTGAATTCATAGGGACCTGGGAGAAGCTGGTCAGCTGGTTAATCATTGGTGGGGCCTCTTCTTGAGATATGGTAGGGAAGTGGGAAAAAAGCCTGGATCAAAAGGCTATTAGCTATTTCCATGAGGAATAACCTCTAGGAGAATTGTAGAAGGGGAATAAATTATGGTGACAGAGTGAAAGGAAATATAATGCTTCTCAAGTAACTGCAGGCTCTCACTTCTCTCTTATCACCCAAACATAATAAGAATCAAGAGAAAGGTCACAAAACTTAGACTGGGGGACAAGAGACAGAGAAAATGGTCTTTGGTTCTGATAGGGCCAAAGTGACAGTAGTCACTATCCTGGGAGCTGGCCATTTTCCTGAGAATGTGATAGATTGATGAGGTGATGACTCCTTCTAAAAAGCCATCTGTCCTGTGAGTTGGGCTAGAGGCCTGGGAAGCCTTCCGTTCCAGTCCCAGATGGTAGCATAATACACTTTTGCAAGGGAGACGTCTTGCATCAGGTGTTGATTCCCAAAATTGCAAATATGAACATGTTTTTGCTTGTTGGTTTCGTGAATCATGTGGAAAGGCAAAACTGCAGCTGGATATAGAATGAACAATGTCACTCAGCTGGGCCGATCTCGCCCTGTGACTTAGTCCCCACACCAGCCAGGAAGTCAAATTTAAACCTCATCAGATCAAAACTTGTGGCACACTATGGACCAATGTGGTCAAATAGGAAGAGTTGGAACCACAGTCTTAAATCAGATGTCCCAATGTATCTGCCTTTGGGATGAGAGTTAGGATGCACATGCCTGGAAATGCAGATAGCAGGTTACCCATTTTAATCAGATGTGCATCATTAAGCCCAGTGAGCAAACCTAATGAATTTGTGATTAACTATATGTAAATAAAATCAATCTTAAATTTTCTCTTTCTAAAATGTTTCCTTGGAAGAAAAGCAAAACCAAAGGGGTTGAGGTATATGGCAACCAAAACAATAGTCCCGGTTTTAACTGAATTATAGACTGTGTAATTGTTTAACCTCTACCAGCTGGTGTCAAGAGTTTCCTAGATTCCTTAGAGAGCTTGTACTTGGCCAAAACTCTAAGGTACCTTATTAGAGGTAGTACCAAGAAAAATGTCTCTATCTGTATTACCCCTGACTCCCCCCACCCCAAAAATATAATAGGAAAAAATACCTTCATTTCTGCTTTAAGAGGCTGTCTCCCTCCCTCTTCACATAGTGTGAACTTTTTAAAGCACCTGTAGTCTCAGAGGAATGGCTGACATAAACAGGATGTTATTGCATCAGACAGGTAAGAGTAATTTCTCTAATTAGTCATTTGAGATTTCATTTTACACTTGGAAATACTGGAATTTAATTTGTTCGTGATATGCAGTTGGCAAACTGACAATAGCGACAACTGCCCTTCCCTCCATCTTGCTGTGCTGATATCCTGTGGAAAGCTCCGGAGGTCTTGATACCGATGCTGAGCTTCATCTATCACATCGCACTAACGGAAGTACCGTGGTATTGAAAAATGTGTCCTAATTACACATTCATCACTTGTAAGGCTAATGAGTTTCTCATGATCATTTTTCTTTTAGATTTAATGTTTTTTTCTCAGTCTCCCCAAAATTTTGCAGTGAGAGGAAGTTCGTGGTAAATGCTCATTTGCATAAGAACATTGTTTTTGGAAGTACAGAGCAAAATATTTTTAGCAAACTCGATTTTATGAATTAAAGTATGAGTGTGATGGAAGACAACCCTGGCTTAGCCTTTGATTAAAGAAAGAGTTCATCCTATTTATTTTGTTTGAAAACCACAAAGAAGGAAGGAAGACTGATTGGCATCGAATGTAATCCCCATAAATCATACCTATTGATTTTACATTTGTTTTAGCTCTTCCGATTTTGTGCCTCCTTGTGTCATAATTTGTCATCCTGAGAGGTAGCCCCCGAGCTGGTGCTGGGAACAAGCTCGAAAGGTGGTTCCTTTCCATTCAAACTAATCTATACAAGAAACGGATGAGCTTTCAAACACAGAGTCATGCTCCTCTCCTTTTTCATGACATTACCCTGGTATTTCCCAGGGAGACACAGATGCTGCACCGTCAAGTCTGTGGCAAATAGCAACATTAGGGACTTTCACACGGTCCAATCAGCATCAGCACAAACTGTCCCCCGACTGCCCTGGATGTTTCAGGAAGCCGGGTGCGCCTCCCCTTGGCTTTTCCAACGGATTCAGAATTCAGAATGCAAATATATGGCCATCCTCTGGAAACTGTCAAAGTCAGATAGTTCTTACATCTTCCTCAAGTAGGAAGCGATGAGAGAATATCTGCTGGGTACTTCCTACTTCAGTAGCAAAAAAAGGGCTGCCAGCCCTCCTTTCAATCTGCTTAAATGCTTTTAGGTAGAATTTAGAATGCTGCCAGATCATCATGCACCCCATTTGGGGTACAATGAGATAAACTTCCTGAATATACATGTTGTGCTCAAATATCACTTCTTGTGTTTATTTTTTCCGACCAATTTGAGTGAATGCTGTCATATTGCTATCTTACTCACTTTCTCCTCTGACTTTCCATTCAGTATTCAGTCACATCACTCAAGACCATCCCAGAACTGTGCCGAAGATGTGACTCACAAAATGAAGACAGATCAGGTAAGTTTTGCTCCTCACCTTTTCTCCTTGTCATGACTTACTGTGGAAGGCTCTGGAAAAGCAGTGGGTTGCTCCTGCTTCCTATTTTCTCTTCCCTTTATGCTTTTACCACTCATATCTCCTCCCTGCACTTTCAACAAACAGATGTTTGGTCATCCACAAAAGGATAACAGGATAGAGAAGCCCTAGTAAGGACCCAGCTGCATACAAATAAACACAGGAGATCATCTCAGCATCTCCAATCCAGTATGTGCAGCAGTTTACTGAAAACCCAAGAAACCATCGGTGACAAAATATGACGTTGCAGGCGCCAATGCAAAAATGTTGGATCCATTTACTACCCATATGGCAAGGACCAGCTTGGAGATAGTGCTTTGCCAAAGTCGGAAACCCTATCAGGGATGCGACATGATAGAATCTGCAGTAAGGCGTACTATAACAGTTAAGATTAAAGCAGAGCTTTGGAGTTTAATGGTATAAACTAAACAGAGAATTATGGCATACAGATGAAAACCAGCTGCTTGACCTTTTCTCCTTGCACTCCGCCCCTCAACAAAAAAGTACATTTGGGGTTGTTTTTCCTTCTGTAAATCAAATGAAGCATTTCTGTTTTTCTTTCTGCGTTGGGCAAAAATGAAAATTAAAAAAAGGATATTTATGGGAATGGTATCAAGGAAATCAACTATGAAATGATGCTTTTTTTTGCAAATAATTACTCTAAGCCTTCACCATTAACCTTGCTGAGACTAGACCTCCTCTGCTAGTAATGAGTGTCCTGAGAACCATGCTTGGTGGCAGGCTTGAGATAATCCTCTAATTGTGTGTACCATGTTTAAAAATAGTAGCTGTATCTTACCTATACAGCTACTAGAATTCTAGATCTTTCCAACTGAAAGGACTTTTATGAAGGTAATTTACTTTTCTTCTGGACTGCTTATTTTCTTTTGGCATTGTGCTTAGATGAGACAAGAATAATAATTAGTCTTTTTCCATTTATCTCCATGTGTGTAAGTAATGCATCAATATTTGTACACAGAAGTTTATTTTTTTTGTTTTTTTTTTGGGTTTTTTTTTTTTTTTTTGGTGCTGGGGTTCAAACTCAGGGCCTTGTGCTTACAAGGCAAGCACTCTAACCACTGAGCTAAATACCCAGCCCTGATATTTTTAAATTTAAATAAAAGTTTTCATTTGCCCTTAGCTTTTTTCTTTTTATTTAAAAACACTCTAGTTTGTATAGGGCTTCGCAGAAGCTTTTGGCTATAAGTCTTAATTGTGTCAAAGTTGAACCTGTGACTATGTTTGTAACACAGGCCACAAAATGAAGCAGAGTGGCTACTACTCTCAGAGTCCAAAGTCATTAGCAATATGTGGAAGTAAAGAAAACCAGTGTAACTGCTGCATATTGATCCAAGTGAGGGCTGGTAGGAGGAGAGAAGAGGGCAGGGTGTCCAAAGACTGAGTTCCAGTAGAATTCAGCTGTTTATCAGATACCCGATCTTGAGCCTGTGGCTAATTATCTGTAAAATAAAGAAGAAACCTCTAAGCTGGGGGTTGGGGCAGGTGGTGTTCCTGCAGGAAACTTAAGCATTCAAGGCCAACCCTGGGCAACTGAATAAGACCCTGTCTCAAAATTTAAAAAAAGAAACTTCCACCAATGAAACCGACTACTGTTAGGATCCAAATTAAGTGATGTATCTGAAAGCACTTTTTTCTTTAACTGGAGGAAGGGATTAAGAGAGAAAAACACTAGCAAATATTTCATTAGTGATAATAGAGGTACTATTAATGTTCTAGGTAGTGTTGTATGAACTTTATTTACCTAGCTGTGAGTTAAGTACTAGTAGGATGTTTATGTTATAGATAGGTAAGCCAAGGAACGGATCAATTAAATGTCTTGCCCAGACTCACACAGAACTGGGATTCAGACCCCAGGAAGTCTTCCTCCAGATTACGCTCTTATCTGTTACATATACTACCTCTCAAGAGAGATGGATTTAGTAGCAGCAGTTTAACTTTAGTATGTTGTCCTTTTAAAACTTTTTAAATCAATATTTTCCCCTATTAAGGGTTAATTTCTTTTCTCCGATAAGTAACTACTCTGAAGTGAATAAACAGAAACGTTGAACAGTCATTCTTCCTGAAGCTGGCTTATTCCATTCTCTTCAGGGCTTGTGATTTCTAGCCCTTTCACAATAAGTGATGTTAGATTTTTCTCCTGCAGTCAGGGAGGAAGCCAGCTTTAGGTTTAAAAGCTTTTAAGCTTCACTCAGAGCAAAGACCCAATGTTCAAAGTGGTCAACAATATTTGGATTTGACAGGAAATTGTTGTACAAGGGAGAGACTTGGGCCTCTTAATAGAATCACATATATTCCTTCAATTTGATGGACTATTTAGAGGCCAAGAAACTACATTCTAATAGATCAAGAATGATTCTAGAAAAGGGAACATGTGGAAAAATTCACCTGTACACAGTATCACTTCATCTGTGGACTCTGAAAGAAATCTTCTAGTAAGGCTTGGAAAGAAAAACAGGGTAAATTTTTCAGAACCAATTTCTAAAAGAATGGAAATATTCTCAATCATTGCCATGGGTATCAAGATGTAGAATTAATCCTATCCAGCCTGTCTTTATTGTATCAGCCATCTGGGAAGAGTTCCTCCAGGGGTGCTAGCAAATTTCTATCTTTTCAAACAGATGGCAGCAGAAAGCACTTTGACCTCTGAGAAAAATCTGCATCCTTTTTAGGACAGGGTACCCCACAGGAAAACCTCCTTCAAATCTCCATCCCTTACACTCCACATTTCTCTTTACTTTTCAAGAATACAGTAAGCAATATTTGAGGTAGTTTGTCAGATCTTAACATCTGTCCTTGTATTAACAAGTCTTTAACCAGTTATTCTATTTGTTCTCTTATTTATTCATTCAACACATATTTATTGAGCATTCTCTGACCCAAGCACTGAGGATGTGGCAAAGAACAAGACAAAGTCCCTGCGTTTATGGAGCGTACATTCTAGTGGGGGTGACAGTCAAAAAACAAACAAACCAATAAATAAGGAAGATCATTACAGAGAACCACTCAAGGCAACATGAGTAATGTGACAGAATGTCTTGTGGGAATTAGGAAGGGAGGGCTTACATCAGTGACGAACCTGTGGCAGAAGTGCCACAGCAGGCTATTTGTTATCGTGGAAAACTCTGACAGCTTGCTATGACTGGCTTAGGAGGTCAGGGAATGTTAGAACTACCCAGCCATGTGAACATAAGAGAAGAGGACTGAAGGTAAAGAACCAGCAAGTGTGAAGTCCCTGAGCCTGCAATGAACTTAGTTAGCAATATGAGGAAGTAAAGAAAACCAGTGTAACTGCTAGCGATCCAGAAGAGCAGTGGTGGGAGGAGAGGAGAGGTCAGGGGGATGACCCAGACTCTAGAGAGTTCAGATTTTCCACTAAGTGCAGCAAACAGCCCTGCCAACAGGACTCCAGTTTTCTAAAATCCTATCACAGGTTGAGTATCCCTTGTGCAAATGCCTGGATTCAGAAGTGCTTAAGATTTTGGAGCCCTTTAGGTTTTGGAGCTTTTTGGATTTTGGATTTCAGATTAGGGGTGCTCAACCTATACTAGAAAGAGGCCTCAACATGTAGAAGATTCTCAGTAAGGAAAGGGACTTCAGAAATCATTTAATCTGAGAGAAGAAACAAGGAAGGTGTGAATAATAAATTGGTAAAATAGTGACAACTGAATGTGGATGAAGACTATACAGTTGTTTTTGGTATTATTTTTAGTTTTGCAACTCTTGTGTATTTACTTTACAAATATTATAGAGATTATAAAATGAAAATGTTTTTAATTATCTACAACAAAAAGTTTTCTAGAAGTTTAAAAACTATGTAGTCCCAAGCCAGTGAAATCTTTGAAGGTTCTTCTTACTGTCCCATCCCTGGGGTCATCCAGCCTGTACCCCCTCACTTCAGTGACAAGGAGGGCACAATCTCATGACACAGTCCATCCATAAAAGGTTAACTTTGTTAATCAGCCAAAAATCAATATGCCTTGAATTTCCAGCCACCAACCCTAGTTCTTCCTTAGAACCCAGGCTCATCTCTGCACCTGGGTCGAGAAGGAGGACCCCCCCCTGGATCAGAGCACTAAGTGTCAAGTGTGTGAAGGGAGCAGTCACTCTCGGTCTTGTCTTCTCAGGATTAACCACTCCCTCCACATTTATAAGTGCATCTTCATTATTCTTCTTGCTCTCTTGTGTGTGCATTGCAGTTTTCCAGCATTCCTCTTAAAGTGGACCCCAAAACTGATAATCCAAGGTCTCCTTGTGTATTGTCTGATCAGAACCAATCAGCCCAATGGAGCACTTCCTAGGATTTATCACAGACCTTCCCGCCAGCTCACCGATTCCTACTGAGGTCTTTATTTTCCTCTAATAGGAATAATATTATCAACTATTCTCCATCCATTTCACTACACTATGCCTGGGACATTGAGCTTTCGAGAGAAAGGAGGTTTTGAAAGGAAGGAAGTATGAAGGAATTGGAGAAATCACGAAAATGTGGAAGGACCAAAAAGGAGTGGGAAGCCCATGAGCACACTCTTCCTGTGCCTGGAGCTGCACAAGTGCTATGAGGTTTCCGAGTTATTCCTGAGCTATTCAGTGTACCAAGCAATATGCCAGTGATCTGTAAACAGCTTACTTATCCTCAAAGTAATTCTCTGAAAGAGGACCATTATTATGCCCATTTTATTGATGGAAAAACCAAGGCCAATCAAGAATAAGTAATTGGCTCAAAGTTCTGGAGCTAGCAAGTGAATCTGAAACCATCTCTGCTATCTCTGGGGCTCTTATTCATTTGAGTCAACTGCATAATTTAGTGCAGGAAACCTCTTGTAACAAGTAGTGTAGCACAGAGATTAGCAGCAAAGGAAATTATGTGTGAAAGTTTCACATCTAAAGAAGGAAGTTATTTGTGGAATTGTTTGCACTCATTCTTTGCTTAATATTGTTACTACCATAGGAAAAGGACACCACAACACAGTGAATGTTAACTCTGCTCTATGGTTTTCCCTAAATGAGGATAAAAATACATTATGGCAACATATGGTATTCAAATCAAAACATTCAATTTCATTGACTTAGAATTTTTAAATTAATTAGATATTCAAATACACATTTGTTCCAATTCATGATGTTCTAAATATCCTGTGATTCTTTTAAAATACGTATCTGTTAAGCTCATTGTAAAATTTTCTCATAAAAGAAGTCAAATATTAATACAGCTTTGTACCTGAAATCTTAGATGGACTGAAGTTAAAAAATTCAGTTATGTAACAGTAATAAATGATCTTGTGAAATCTTTGTGAATAGACCATGAAATAATTTTAATACCTAAATAGTATAAAATGTTACTTGTATTATAATGAGTAAAAGAAACCATATTTTTTAAAACTTGGTATCTTATAAAAGTCATTTTGGATGTGTATTTGAAAGCATTGCAAACTCGCTGTATTTTTAGACACTGTGCGTGCAGATTTGGTGGCAGACTCTGGCCCTGTAAAAACAAACACTTCCATGGTGTTCTAAGATTTTCAAGGATTTCAGCCATAACCTAAAATAATAAATTAGCATGAAATTTATCCTGTAGACATTACTGTGGTATGGTTGATGATGCTAAACATACAATCTCCCATTTTCAATTTGTATTAAGGTTTAATGTTAAAAGCATGAAAGTAAAAGTTAAGGTGTCAGTTTAAATTGAAAAGCCTACTGATTAATCCATTTCATGTGATATAAACTAGACTCTGAAGAATAGAGAAACATTTTCTAAGATTTCAGTCAAGAAAATGAACACCTCAACATGAGGCAGCAAAGAATCCAATACTTGTAACAAAACACTGAGTTTATTTAACAATTAAAAATTTAAAATTGATAAAACATCTGGATGAGAAGGTTCACAATGTCAAACAATTATTTTTATGTTTTAACAAGATTATAAAGATGATAGAATTCTTTAAAAAGCAGATAATTAAAAACTAAACTTTGCCACCAAAATAAAATTAATATATTTTTCCTGAACCATATTTTTGTACAGTTTTAATCATAAAATGAGGACAGTTTTTTCTGCTGCTTTTTTTCTATTGCTACAGAATGCACATGGCCATGATTTTGAATGGACCGCAGAACTTACTCATGAAACTAGGGCTTTTCTCATTATCCAAAAAGAGACCATCCCTACTTTCAATATGCTAACAGTTTGATTCTGAGAGAAAGAGTATAAATCAGTGTGCATAAAGATGAAACAAGGATTGATAGAAAAGTTAGAAAAGACTCTTGATACTGGAATAAAGAAACAGGCTGCAAGTAGCACAGGTTAACTACATTGCATCTTTGCCCCTTCTTTTTACTTGAACATTTTTTTCTCTTTACCTAACTATAAGTATAGTTGCTGCAACAACCTTGTCGTCTATTAACAGCAGTGCTAACTTTAAGAGTTAAGCGGGGTTGGGCAGTGGCTGGGGATTTAGCTCAAGTGGTAGAACACTTGACTAGCAACTGTAAGGCCCTTAGTTCCATCCCCAGCACCAAAAAAAAAAAAAGAAGAAGAGTTAAGAAAGTCACAAGTGGGGCTGGGGATTTAGCTCAGTGATTAGAGTGCTTGCCTTGCAAGCACAAGGCCCTGAGTTCAGTCCCTGGAACCACAAAAAAAAAAAAAAAGAAAAAGAAAAAAAGAAAGTCACAAGTAAGAAAAAATTTGTGGAAAAGAAAATTTAGAGGAAGGATCTCAGTCTCCTCTTGGTTTCTTCTTACTGAGCTCTAAGGAACATATGTCCCACCTCTAAAACTGATCATTAAAGAAACCTTGTCTTGATAGAAGTGAGTGTGGACAAATCCACTGTAAAGAACGATAAGGAACCAGAAATGCAGAGAGAAGCATCATTTAGGCAGAGAAAGAAAGAACTAAAGCACCAAGACAGGAAGAACCCTACACAAAAGCAAAATAGCTTTACCTGTATGGATGGCTGAGGCCTCTTGGTAATTTCCTTCTCAGGAGTCTAGGTCCTTCCATAGGGAGAAGGGACTTCCCCTGACCCATCTTCCCAATACAATGCAAAAGTATGAGTATGTGTTGGTGAAAGTTACAGTTTGGGAACTCCAGAGTATCTCTGATAGCTCTTCACTCTCTACTAAAGACAGTTTTTTCTTTTGTCTTCCAGTATTACACGGTCTCTGTCTTCCCATTTCAAATGACCCTTCTTTGTCTGCATATCTCTTTTGCTGACTCTTCCTTCAGTGAAGCAGGCTCAGGACTGAACTGTAGCTCATTGATAAAGTGCTTTTCCAGCATATGCAAACCCTGAATTCAATCCTCAGTACAAACAATCAATCAAGTAAGTAATAAACTCAGGTAATAGAGAATCCTAGAATCTCATAGTTCAGTTATTCACTTACGCTGTGTTCTTCGCAGGAGCTGTCTTTCCTCTTCCCCTGTCATCTGCAAAGCCACCTTTCAGAGCCCCTTTACCTGGTTTCTAGACAGACTGTCCAATAAAAATATATAACATGAGCTACACATCTAATTTATCATCTTCTAGTAACCACATTAAATAAATATCATTAAACAGATGGATTATTTCATAATATATTTTATTTACTAAGTCAAAATTATTATCATGTCAATATGTGCCAGCAGCCATGTTTTAAATGCTTACTAGCTACAGTCTTCTTGTGGCTTCTGTATTGGACAGTGCGGGTCTGTTACATCAGCACCAACCCAACTCATTATTTTCTAGTTCTCTATACTTTTCCTTTTCTTTATATATTTGTGTTTTGAAATTTATTATTAATATAATACTGGCTTAATATCAGTTTTCCCTAGTAGACTAAAACCTCATTTGGGCAGTAGTGTCTGTGATGGTATCTCCTGAGGATTTCTACTAACTGTAATGTTGGAGGTGTGGATAGACAGATGAACATGTGAAGACGTGAAAAGAAGCCTGGCACTTTGGGTTAGTATCGTAATGGAAGTATGGACAGCTGGTATTTTGCTTCTCTTCATTTCGTTTAATACCCTGATCCTTCAGTTCCTTCTTCTTTCATCTGCACCATCAATTTCTCTTTTCTACGAGGCCATTATCCTTGTAATACAACCACTTTTTACCTCCTATCTTTAAAGAAAAATCTAAAAAAAACCCCTCTAGGAACTCTCATCCTCTTTCTCTGCTCTGCTCTCCTCCCCACTTAGAGCCAACCTGGTTTAAAGACTTACAGTCCATCGCCAGCCCTCTACTTTCACTCACCTTAAGCATCTGCAGTATGACTCACTTCTCTGGGAAGGTCACCACTTTTGTATTGTCAAATCCACTGACATTTTGATATGCTTGTCTTTCTTGGCCTCTGGGCAGTATTTGAGACTACTGGCCACTACTTTCTGGAAAAAGTTTCCTCTCTTGGTTTTGTAAGACCTTCCCTCTCCTCACTTTTCTTCTAACACTCTGAAATCTCCTTTTCTACTTTACAGTTCCTCTTTTTTCTTTGCTTGACCTTTAAATCGCCAGTCGGACTAAATATTTAATAGGACCCTCCCTCTTTCCTCTAAGTCTTTCTCATCCATTCTCACGGTTTCAGATATGAACCACCTACATGCCGCTGCAAATCTCCACATTCCAGCCTCGTTTTTAGTGATCCACTCAATATCTGCTTTGATATCTCATGGAATTCTAAAACGTGGTTCTACAGTCTGCTCCATGACGTGTTCCTCCGCAGATTTTCCCCTCAATAAACAGTGCTCAGCTCACTGAAAAATCTGTTTCTGAAGCTGGAATTCTCCCTCCCGAAGACAGCACCTCAGTTCATCACTAGGTCTCGAGTCTTCTGTGCTCCTGCAAAATTTATATATTGAAATTTAACTCCCAAGGGGAAGTTATTCGGAGGTGAAGCCTTCAGGGAGGTTATTAAGTAGTGAGGGCAGAGCCTCGCGAATGAGATTAGTGCCCTTGTACAAGAGACCTGAGTGCTCCCTTACCCGCTTCCACCCTGTGAGAACACACGTTTCTTGCTGAAACCCCCCAGGGATACCTTATATTTCAGTTATAATGAAAACCATACTCCTTTTTGTGGCCAATAAAACTCCCAACTGTGTTGGCCCCTGATAACCTCCCTCATCTTCATGTTCGGTCCCTTTCACTCTGGCCCACTTTGCTCCAGCAGTGAGAGCCACAGAATCTGCCAGACTCTCTTCTTTCTTAGGCATTTGTGAATGAGTTTCCCTCTACCCCAAATTATCTTTCCTTTCATATATACCCCCCCCGAAACTCACATAATTGTGTTCTTGTATCAGGGCAAAGGAAAGAAATCATTCAAATGGGAAGGGGGACGAGGGAGAAGGGATGGGGAGAGGAAGGGAGAGACAAGAAAAAAGAATGAGAAAAAAATGGAAACAAAGTTTTTGTACATAAGGAGGGAGAAAGGGTTGAAGGGAGGGGAGGGGAATGGGGAAAAAGAAGCAGCAAGGTATACCATGTACAGGTACAAATTCCCCATGGCGAATGTTATTATGTATATCTAAAATGTACCACTAGAATACAATTTTAAAAATAGAGGTCATCTTCTTGGTAAGGTTTTTAGCTCTTCTCTGTTCCAGTACCCTGCTTGTTTCCTTCAGAGCACTCTGCATTTTATACTTTTTATTCATCTGTATACTTGCATTGCTGCTGGGCATTTCATCCACCCCTGTACCCCCCAGGACCATGTGCAAAGAAGCTACTCAACAAATATTTCTTGAGTGGATGAACCGTGGGAAAGTACTTTAGCCTTCTGTCAATTACTTTACACTTCTGAACATGCTGCAGTATAGTCCTACATCTCTTGATTATATTAAAAAGGGATCACCAGCTGGAAGAACAGATTCTTATAATAAGATGAATCTAAATTTAAGATAACACCACTACAGATAAACAAAATGGAGAAATTCTTCCACTCAAATGTTTCCAAGAATAGTTTTTATTAAAAACTATTTTCCCAACCTTACTCCTAAACTGAAGCGCATTACTAAATGACACCAAACTGTAGGCAGAGAGCACGGTTTGGGGTTTAGGTTAAAGTGAATCTAAAATAAGTATGACCAGGTTTTGCACTGGTTCGTGGGATTCCATGTGCCACATATGACTCAAATAGAGGAACGATGAATTGTGCGTCTAGGGGATAATTTTAATTTTGATAAAGTGGTCCTCTAGTTTTATGGAAAGTTGGAATCAGGGAACCTCGATCCTGGTTAAGAAGTCAGCATGCTATGTAGTTTTCCCATAATACTTAAATTTCCCTGAGCTGTCATTTATTTTCAATTGAGACTACATAAGAACTGCCCATCCATCCTCCAAACTCATGAAAAATCTCTGATGAAATCATACACTTGCTTTGTGCCCAGAAACACAGAAAGCCTTTCATAAATATGTTTAAAGTTTTAGAGGAAATTTTAGGAAAATTCTAATTAAGAAACATTTTGTGAATTTTTAAAATGCATTTGCATCTTTCCTTCATCTTTTATAACGTTGCCTGTGAAATGCATACTGACCTGCATGTGAGGACAGAGACACAGCAGCCCTGCTACCCACCTGTCCTGAAAGAGCCACTCTCTGCCTCCTCCCACTTGGATTTGTTCATCTGCACCTGCCTGTCCCCCCGCCCCCCCCACCAGCCTGGTAACTGAGAGCTCTGGCAGAAGCAGCAGGCTGCAAAGAGGAAGAGCAGGCTGCAGGGAGCGCCAGTTCTTTCGTTTCTCCTCCCCTCAAGACCCTGAAGTGAATCCCTCTCAAAGTAAGACCAGGTTGCACAGACTTGCCGCTTTGCTTCTCATGGGAAGTGGTGGGGGGGATAAGGGACACTCTTGTAGCCTGAAGAGATGCCCACACCCCCCTTTTCTTTGTCTTTTTGGTATCTAAAGCTATTTTTTAATGTATGTACTTTGTAATTAGAAATGAAATAAACAGGCATTGGTGGGCTACCAGTGGTGAGATAGGAAGTAGAAAGGAAAGGTTTTCACCCTCCCACCTGCCTGCTCCATCTGCTTCTTGTTCTTACAAAGAGCAGTAACTTGTTCTCTGTCCTTAACAATCAATCAACACTGTAAAACATCGCCACCTTCAGTTAAAATTGGTAAGTGTGTGTCTGCAGGGCTAGAAGCCACACTGAGCCTGCTCAAGCGCTGTCTTGCTCCAGCCCTCTCTGCTTGACGAGACAGTCCCTCCACCTGTGTGCCTCTACGATTCCACATGGAGAAGAGAAAGACCAGATGGAAAGCTGGTGAACGGGCCTAGAATTAACACAAAACTTACTTTACTCATGCAGTTGTGCTAATGTCAAAGTGAAGGTTAGCATACTCTTTAGGTGACAGACTAGTTGAATAGTTGCTATTCAATGGACTGTACTTTTTTGCAGGGCTGGCGCTGGAGATTGAACTCAGGGCCTTGCACTTGCTAGGCAAGCGCTGTACCACTGAGCCAAATCCCCAGCCCTCCTGGACTGTACTTTTGAAGACCAAAGGTTTAAGGTTGTCAAAATATTGAGTCTGAATTCATGATGGGAAATGCCTTTTTGGTAAAGAAATAACTTTTCTGTTCAGGGTTACAGGGCTCAAGTATTGAATGAATTTTCACAGAACAAAGATATGGCTATAGATAGATAGGCTACGGAGTTATCTGAGCAGATAGCCACAATTCTGGGCAAAGCTGAGAATAACAAAACATGAATGTGACATGTTCAACAACAGCTGCATGATGTCAGTATCCACTTAAAGACAAGAAGTTTAGAACTCAAATCGATGAATCTTTTTCCACAGAATTTGAATGTGATAATATTAATAGTTGACTGGCATTATTGAAAAATAAAGTCCTCTGTACCTCCCCTACAACCTCAAGATACCCTCAGTAAAGGATCCATGGCATCAAAATTAAAGGAATGTGCAAGCGACACCATGGAACATTCCAGAAATGTATTTCTCTCACACACATTTACTATTTCCAATATAATACCCTAATACAATACTCCAAATCCAGAGTTAATTCACCCTTTTCTTGGATCAAGTTACACTCTATGGGAAGTACAAAAAAGAATCCAGCAAGTATTCTTCATTCAGACCCCAAACTGGTCTTCTTGCTGTCAAGAGGTGATAGAAGCCACCTGTTGTCACTTATTCCAGAGCCTGAAGTGTTTTTAGTAAGTGGGCCCAGTCTAGATTTCATTTTATATAGGATAAAGGGAACCTATGACTCTACCACTGACATTCCTAAGCTTTCATAATGTGAAAAATGGAAGTAAATGGAACATTGGAGAACACAGAAAGTACATCCTTGAAGCATCAAGTTATCCAGTGGCTATAGATGTATAGTGTGTTGCTATAGACACTTTAAAGCAATAATATCTAAATCTGGCCATTTTGTTTCTCAGAGAAAATAGAACTCATTTAACTTTTAATTAAAAAAAAACCAAACAAGTATTTTACTCTAAAGACATAACCCTTTTCTTCCTCTTCTTGATGTCTCAAACTTTTTAATATGGATACATAACTGTACTATTTAGAAGTAGAAGAGTCATTTTAGAAGCTGGCAGTTATGTTTAGTCTTGAAAGTTGGGTCTGCTATTGTAACAGCAAACTGTACATTATCTCCTTAAGAAAATACTAATTTATCAGACCCAAGAGCCTAAAAGTTGCTTTGTGTCAGCAGTCAGCTTAGCCTCATAATTATAAATTTGTGAGGATCTGGTAAAATACGTGGATCCGGTAGAATTATAGTGTTGCATAGTGAGTCATTCAGAATAAAGAGCCCTGTTATTTGTAGGCATGACATACAGTCATAGAAATTTAGGGGTGGATGAGATCTTAGCAACCATATATTCTAACCTCTTCATTTTACAGATGAGGAAACTGAGACTTAGAACTTATTGCAGGAAAGAGATGAAAGTACTCCAGCGTGCAGCACATCTTCTAAGTGCCTTGGCGTCTTCAATAGCTAATGCTGTCTTTGAAATGTTCAGCACAATGCTCATGATGTGGCAAAATGGACTTCTTGTGACAGGACTTGTATTTATGTACTTTATTTTGCATCTTTAGTAAGACACGTTCCTTTCTCTCCCTCCTCCCTTCATGCATCCATTCATTGAAAGATTTACAACTAAACCCTCCTCTGTTCAAGGTACTGTGCTAGACAAGGTACTGTGCTAAACAAGGTACCCTAGACAAGGTACTGTACTCAGCTGTATTAAACACCAGTAGCTTCTTGAGCAGTATTTGCCCTTGAGGAACCCTTAGGAGAAAAAGCGAGAGCAGTGCAATAGTGAAGAGATGTGTCGGCTTCAGAAGTGCCCAACTGCAGGTATGTACAAGTATCATCAGGGCACTGAGAAGCAGGAGCAGCTGTCCCATGGGAGAGGCAGAGGAAACGCATCAGCTGGGTAACGTGCTAGAATCTTGTGCAGTGTGCCTGAGTCTCAGGCAGAGAAGACAGCAAAGTATCACAGGACAGAAAAAACAAGCCCCAGAGCAGGAGCAATGAAGAAAGAACATGGAATATCCAGAAAGGGTCAATTTAGCAATGGAGGGGTAGGAAAAATGAGTGATTGTGGAATCGTGAGTGCTGAAATGAGAAGGTAAATTAGTAAATGAATAAAAGAACAGCCACATAACAATGCTAGAGAATTTAGCTATTAACCAGACAGCTGGGATTTCCCAAACCTACTAGTTTAAGTATCATTTCTACAGTGTGTTTGCTACCTCCAAGGTCTACCTTTATTATTTTTGCTTTACCTGTATATTGCTAATACTATTATTTAATATATTTTTCTAAAATACTTTACTTTTAAACACACCTGTTTAAAAAAATTTTATGTCACTGTTATAAATAGAAACTGATGTTACTTGTAGTAAATTTAAGGTCATAATTAAAATGAATGTGATGAACATAAAACATTCCCATTAATTCTTTATGTAAGCTGCTGAGTCTGAGGCCTAGTCTCATTTTTTAAAGGAAGATTGTAAGTTTTGAAGAGGAATTAGATTCCTTCTAGCACCAAGCAGACTTCTTAAAAGAATTAGGAGGAAGAAAGAAGACTGAAAGATGAACAACAGCATTCTATACATCAGGGGTCCTTTCTGTGGTTCCATTTAGACACGGCAGGGATGGGCATGTTACATATAGAGAAATACCATTTTAGGAAGCACCAGGCCATCTGAGGTTTTTGAGCTGATTCTGAATGATAAAAGCAGACTTGTCTGAAGAGGGGTGATTCAAGACTGGAAAGGGAGAAATGCAAGCAGGGAAATCCTCGTGAAGCATGTGAGAGGGCCCAGCATCGCCTAGTTAGTGCAGTGAGGACGAAGAAAATCAGGTTTAAGGGGGACTTAGAGTAAAGCCAAAAGGTGGTGCCTGGGGCACATGAGGCAGGGTGAGAGAAACAGATCAACAATGTGTTGGTCATTCATTACTTAAGAGACTGCGTAAATGGTCATGTAGTTACCCAGGCCAGAGTCTAGAGGAAAATGTTTGAGGAAAAAGAGAAGGGAGTGTGTGTGTGTGTGTGTGTGTGTGTGTGTGTGTGTGTGTGTGTGTGTGTGTAGAAGGGCAGGAAGCAGGCCAAGGGTGCACAGAAATGAGACCTCTGGATTGGAGCATGCTGCCCATATTAAACACTTGCACAGCCTAGGCCCACATTAATGCTTGTTGAAAAACAGCTGTGGTAGGTGGTTAGCAGTCAGTTGAAAATTCCTTGCCAATGTTCAGAGACATTCCAAATGCCAGCTAGATTAAAAGAGATTACTGTAGCCTGTAAATCACTACCAAATACACACATCCAGTTACCTCCTGACCATTTTAGAAAATTTGTGACATATTCAAGTAGACAGGTTTAAGGCATATTAGACATATATTTACTTCCCGTAAGATGTTAAAAAAGAACCCATTCAACCAAAAAGTCATTAAGAACCTATTTAGGTAAAGCAATTTGCTGGATGCTTTGAGGGACAGAGAGATAAATTAGACACAGATCCTATTCCCCTGCAGCTTGTAAAAACCAAAGAAGGATAAAACTCTCAGGGATTTAGATTTTGTTAGTAAGTAAAGAATTTATTCATGATTTCCAAAAAGCAAATTTAGCCTCAAAAATCTTCTTAGTTACCATAGTTACTTTGAAATTTGTTTCCAAAGACGATAAGAAATCTATTGTAGTATCGGGATACAGGAGCAGTGTAACTGAAATTTTTGGTAGGCTCAAAGAATTGGAAGTGAAAGTCTTACCAAACATTAGTAGCCCTTTTCCTTGTCCTGTGTTTAAAGACCCATTTGCCTAGCTTAGGCTCAATTAACTAATTGAATTTTATCTTTTATATATACATTAAATTGCCTTTCTTCTCGCCCAAATATATGATATGCCAATAAATTGGGGCATTTGCATGAAAGCCTGTTGAATGATTCATTTTTCACGACTGGATTTTTTTTCCTGGCAGTCAGGATACAGACTAGAAAGCAGAGAATTCACCCTGCCCACCCCCCAAAAAGCCATAGATTTGAATAAGAGGAAGGACAACGAGCCTAAATGTTGATGCTCCTTCTTTGGTTTTTAGACCCTTCTGTGGAAAGAAGTGTTTTCATAAGATTCAGACAGAATTCATTTCCATAGAGTGTTCTTAATGGCTCCTGTCACAACAAAACAGCTGGGAAACATATGGTATCCATTTTCCTGTATCACTTGGAAAAAATTTCACATGTAAATAAAGCCAACATAAAAGAGTAGCCCTTTGAACCCATGACCTTATAGAATACATAAATACATTGGTACAGTGCACTCATTGTATTGACCTAAAGTCAAGGGGCTTTAAATTTTTTAATATATTTTGAGATGCGTATTTTTAGAAGGTCCAAAGAAATCAAGATAATTTGCAAAATACTAGCAAATTCCATGCTTAATAATGAGGATGTATCTCAGAAATGTCTGTGAGTATGTATTTCCCCCTATATTTAAAGCTTTTCAGAAAGTTGATGAGTAAAACTTAAGTCATATTTTACCTTATAAACTCTATGTCCACTATCTCTCTTCTGTTTTATATAAGTGAGTAACCATGTGTTCGTAAGGAACAGAAAAAGCCTTGGCAGAAATCTCTGGCAAACATTAATTTCTCATAGTTTCACATTTTTAGAGAGAAAGGACATATAAGAGAGAAAACTTCTAAATTTATAGGGAACTAACTGAAGTTAATCTTTGCCTTTACATATTTACATGTCATAAATAACTTTAGAAAATCTAGCTCTTACTGGTGATCATCACTCCTCTGAGTTTATTAACAGGACTTTGGTCCCCTGTGAGATGAAGCTGTAAATCCCTCAGAAGGATGCACTTTGTGCATTTTTAAAGATCTAATGAATTGTACAGAGTGAGATTGAAATTCACATACTTGCATCTATTAATTGTCTGCTCGAGGCCAAGCACTGTATACAACCAAGAACTCAAACCAAGAAAGGGGGAGAGGCTGGGGATTTAGCTCAGTGGTTAAAGTGCTTGCCTTGCAAGTACAAGGACCCGAGTTCCATCCCCAGCACAAAAAAAAAAAAAAAAAAAAAAAAAAAAAAAAAAAAA
>PVJO010010822.1:0-12782 GCA_004026905.1 Hystrix cristata | reverse complement strand
AGAGGAAGCAGCACCATCACGGATGAGGACACTGTGGCTCCTCCACCTCCCTGCCCCAGAGAAGGTATCAGATGGCCTCACATTAAGCCTTACTCCAAAGACAGTGGTTCACTTTTCTCCTCCAAAGTATCTGGTTGTTTCACTTCACACTCCATGTCAAGCAGACATTTTAATCTTTATTCGAACTTTGCCCAGAAATGAGAAAAAACTAGTCTGCCTACAAATTCTTCACAAATTTCTCTTTCTCCTGTTTGTTTTCCAGCTTTTCTGACAATGTCAGACAGCATTAAATCTTAAAACCCATGCTCTGTTGTGAAGTGTGAGTGTGCTGTCTTGCGGTGTCACCTGCCAGCAAGCACTGTGAGGTGCTGCGCCCTGTTGGCCGACTAGGATGCGTAGTCTAGGCTGGAGTTAATTCAACCATGGCTTGGCGCTCATGGTCCATTCAACTCCTAACCACCTCATCCCTTTCTTCTCTTTCTCTAACCACCAGATGGAACGCTGGGGAATCACAGTTTGCGTTTGTGTGGGTCACAGTTTGAGTTTGTGTAATATTAAATAACTCACCCTTTCTTCATATGGGACTTCTTAAGTATAGAGGTGTGTGAGTATGGGTTTGCATGTACATGTTTGTGCATATGTATGCATATATCCCTTTTCTCCCTAATTTAATTTGGAAGTTTAACACAGCATTCCATCCTCTAGTCTTGTTTTTTCAGGGTGGTGGCAAATATTGAAATATTGCCAGGGATGTAGATCTACCCAGTGAGTAAAGCTAAGTATTTGTGTGAGTTTTCTTTAGAGCTCTTCTTTTTACCATTATTGCTACTTTAATTTGGGATGTGTATTGTGAGTTTATTTTAACATTCACTGTTTTTAGTCTCAAGTATGAATTCTTTACACTGTGGACATGTATCCCCTTTAAGACATTCCCTTACATAGGTGCTGAGAGGATCATGTGTGCCTGCATGGCCAAGATGTGCTCAGCATTCTAGTTTAATAATCTCCTCTTTCAATTTTTTTAATAAACAGTTTCTAGCTCTAGCTGGAATTGTGGCATCTCAACTCTTATTACAAACACGCAAAAGCCCACAGGAATTGCCGATGTATACAGTAAGTTCCGCCCAGTGAAGCGAGTTTCTCCACTGAAACATCAGCCAGAAAATCTGGAGAACAATGAAAGCGAAGACCAAAAGAACCATAAGGAGGAGAACCAGAAAGGGGGCGAGTCTGACCAGGGTCCCCAGCCTGAGGAGCTCGGCCCTGAAGATGGAGTGGGCGGCTCACCGGGTAAGAACTCTGAGCCTGGCACTGCACTGGGTGAACTGGAGCATTACGACCTTGACATGGATGAGATTCTGGATGTGCCTTACATTAAATCTAGTCAGCAGCTTGCCTCTTTCACCAAGGTGACTTCAGAAAAAAGAATTTTGGGTTTATGTACAACCATCAATGGCTTTTCTGGAAAAGCCTGCTCCGTAGGAAGCACTGAGAACTCACCATCCAATATGACACCATTTTGTGTTCTTTCTCCTGTGAAAAGTCCTCACTTAAGAAAAGCATCCGCTGTCCTCCATGACCAGCACAAGTCATCCACCGAAGAGTCTGAGACATCACCTCCTCCAGTTAAATGTGGCTCTGTGTATGAGCTCGAAAACCAAAATAAAGACTTAAGCAAAACCTTTAGCGACCCACACAATCGGAAGATTGAGAAGACAATGCCTGACCGCCAGCTCAGGGCTTGCCACTCTCAGGCCTCAGCAGCAGAGCCCAAACTGGAAGAACAGGTCAGTGGCACAAACTGGACCAGCTCCCAAGGCCTGGAAGAAAGGAATGAGTATTTGAAAAGAGTAAAAAGCATCCTAAACATCGTTAAAGAAGGACAAATATCTCTCCTGGTGAGTATGCCCTGGTTCAGTATATACATTAATAATCTAAAGACTCCATTTTTATCAGCTTCATTCATAGAACAAAGGTGATTTATTTTGCTTCTTTACTTATGGCTCTAGTTGGGATATGTGACCTTTTCAGTTTTAAAACAAAAAGATAAGAGGTTAATACACGGAAAACAAATGGCCAGAAGAGGAGTTAGGAGGTTAATATAGGAAAAACAAATGGCACAGGAGGAGTATTACTTCTTTGTAACTTTGCATGACTTCAACTGAAATAAAAACATTTAATCTAAAACTAAAACAAAAGCGAACTCAATACTTTTCTTTCCCTTGAATGTTAATAGTGCTCTTTCTGCTTTTCCAGTGGTTCACAGTGCTGTCACTCAGTTATTTGTTGGGATGTCAGTTCTTTGCTGATGGCACACCTACCAGATATGTGAACAGAGAGTCTTCTGTTTTATCCTGATCGTTATTCAGGAGAGTTGGACCGTGATATCTGGAAAGCATTTGCAGATAGACACTTACCCTAGAGCTTGACTGCCCTGTGACCCACATGGAGTTTTTACTTAGTTCCAGCTCTGCATGTGTAAGGAGCATGAAGAAGCATTTCCAAAGATCTTGGACACAGAGTAACATGCTGTAAGAAAAGTCTGTTCTGCTTAGGCACAGAGCGAGCTTTACCAAAATAGCACTCCATCTGCCTGCATTGTTATTTTCTGGCTTCCAGACATGGATCAAACAGTAGCAAGCCTGGCCTCGTACTACGATGCTAATTAAACTCTCATTGACAATCATTGCATGTTGGCAATGTGACTGTACTTCGTGTGAAACCACAAATAGATAAAGTGCAATGCTCTTGGTCTATTATCACAAATACTGTTGTAGTAAGATAATACGTTTAAATAATTTACCAAATATAAGTAGTAAATTTTTTTCTCCTGAAAATGTCTTTTCTGTGTTTTCCTTGTTCTTCTAATTCTGTTTGCTTATTCTTTTCTTCTGTTCTTACCATGTTTTCATATTTCCCAAATGCTATTACTGCTCACTTCACCCAACAGACTCAACAGATTCTTCTTCAGGGAACTACATTTCACTTGAAGTGAGAAAAATAAAACCAAGTAGCCTCCAGATGTCCCCAGAAGTTGTTGGGGATGAGAGTGTCCAGAGATACCTATGAGAGAACTAGTAGCTACAGTCATGTAGTTTGTAGTCAAACTCAGTTCTTGACAATTCTATACCAAGTAAATAGGTCCAAAAAAGTATTTTGTTCATTCTGCAAACCTGCAACAGGAAATAAAACATAGACCCAGCCCTCAAGGACTTAGCAGCCAAGTGGAAGAGTCAGACAGCAAACCTTCCTGTTGCCATTAATGTCACTGCAGTTTAGAAAGCCAACCTGAAAGCCTTCGCAGTTCATTGGTCCCAGCCCTGTTGCTCACAGGGAGAGCTGTCCCTTGAGAAATCATTTTCTAAAGCATATGGTAACACAGAATTACAGAATGGAGCTCAGTCTTAACTAGACTCCCATACTGCCACCAGAGCTTCTGGAAGAGCATTTTTTCTTCCCATTGCCCAGAGTTCTGATTTATTGACTTAAATTTTCTAATCTTACTATTTGTACAGCCACACCTAGCTGCAGACAATCTAGACAAAATTCATGATGAAAATGGAAACAATTTGCTACACATCGCTGCATCCCAGGGACACGCAGAATGTCTGCAACACCTCACTTCTTTGATGGGGGAAGATTGTCTCAATGAGCGCAATGCCGAGAAGCTGACTCCAGCAGGCCTGGCCATCAAGGTGACTGGTTGGGGCCAATATTAGATTTCTGTTTTTTAAGATTGCTCATGAGCTAAAGTGTTGGAAGGGAGAAACAGGAGAATGATCTTTCAGGCAAACAACAAATGAACATGTTACATGTAAGAGATGAATCATTTCAGTCACTAACTGCTTTGAGATTTTGAGACTACATTCAAATTTATTGTCCAATGAGGGTAAGCTTCAAAGCAGCCAATAAGAGAAAGGAAAATGAAGTGTTACAGTGCTGAGGACTTTTGTTACTCATGGTGAATGCAATTTAGATTCTTAGCCACACCTGGATCTATCAGAGACGATCACTTTTTTCCTAACACGAGAATAATGAACAAGACAAATAAAGAAAAGGTGTGTTTCAAGGGATGTTCGCACTTGGGAGAATTTCACATAATAAAGTGAGCTTTTAATGGATCAGGTCTGAAGTTTAAATGTCTTTAGAAGAATTGTTTAGAATATCAGTATGGATTTCTCATTTAGCTCTTGCAGAGGACGGTATGCTATCAAAACTACACAAATGAGTCCAAACTAGATTTATAGCATGACAGTGAATTCCTCTGTAAAATGTGACATATCACTGGAAGGTAACCTAAAATTACTTTTAAGATCTTTAGAAAATAAATGTAAAATGCAGTTATATTAGTTAAAAAGCCCAAAGTGATGTTCAGGGAAATATAATACATCTTGTGCTTCTGCATATATACTTGGCTTTAATAATAGTTATATCTCCTAAAAGCTGAATATTCATGATTTTTTATAAATGGACTTATATTGGCACTGACCAGGGGAACTTGGTAAAGAAATCTACTTGTGAATTCACAGGACACGTTACATTTAAAAAACAACCAGTTACTGTTCGTAATAGGTGTTTTATGCAAAAGTGAATTTTTCTATCTTTAATTTGTTTACCATTCAGTAAAGTTTTCTATGTTAAAAAAAATTGTTCTATTCAATTTTGCTCATTGCTGAAGTATGACTTCAAAAATAGTAAAGTATTTCTTATATAAAATAAGAAATCCATGACCCTCGTAGATATCATTTTCCTTTGATTGTGAATGGTGTTATGTCAGATCAAGAGCTGAACTGCAGCAACTATCATGAAGAAAGAGAAATGTGAAGTTAAGGCGCGGTAGATTTGAGATCAACGATGTGTACCAAATCCACATGTGTACTGTGTTAGGTGCTGGTGATAGACATTTGAGTAAGACATAGTCCCTATTCTTAAGGAGCTAATAACCTGTGGGAAAGACAGGCATGTTATCAGTAGTCCCAGTGTATGATGGCAGACTCAGGAACTAGTCCTGTGACAAAGTCCTATGGGAAGAGAGGGGTTGGGTGTGGTCATCAGTGAACATGTATCAGTGACAAATATTCTTACAGTGTCAATGAATGCTGATGTTTGCCTTGATGCTTTAGTGTTTATAAAATACAGTTCTCATTGGTCTTTGTGACTAATGGTAAATTATTGAATATATCCTAACTATATAGTAGTTGGTTGGAAGGATTCTTTTCTTCATTTATATGCCCTAGCTAATACCTATTTTGCTAGATTAAAAATCTCTGAGTAGGAAGGTACATAAGAAACATGGTGGCTATTAAGCCAACCCTCAGAATAACACATTCTGCTGTGTCTATATATAGGAGTTAATTGCCTGCAGTCAATAGTATTGCCATCATACCACAAGTCTGCAAGCTTAAATATCATTTTTTAAAAGTTGAATGAAAAACACATATCAAACCCATCAGACTTGAAGACTTCACAGATTTGTGGTCTCCAGCTTCTCATACTTTGCTTCTGAACAATAATTTTAAAAATAGAAGTGTCCTTCTCCATTATTTAATCAAGAATTTGTAAAAAGTAGTAAGTACAAATATCTTGTAACAAGTGCCACCCTCTTTAGAAATCTGTTCTAAACATGCCGTCACAGTCCATTCAGTGTACTTGATAGACCTTGAGGTGAGAGAGTTCTAAGGGTTATCATTCTTTCATTTTAAGACCTTGTTTTGAGCACCAGTAACCAACCAGTGGTTTTTCACCTCATTAAAAATAGCTCTGAGAGCCCTGATGTCATTAAAGACAAATACACATGGTACAATCATGCAAAGGTTTCTTGGATAGAGTATGACTTGGCTGACAGGAAGCAGAGTCAAAGACAAGGTATGAGAAGATTACCAGAGAAAGGGGGCTTTAAAGTCATACCAGATCTTAAGAACATCTCTGCCGCACTCTCAAAGTCTTTAAATGGTACACAATAAATAGTGCCAGTTACATGCAGAATTTATCAAGTGCTTTTTGGGGACCCAGCAATAGATACTTTGGGAGTTCAGGATGTTACTGAGTGCCCTTTGGAAATGGTTAAGCAAAGAAATTGGAAAGAAACATTCCTAAAATAACTGCTTTCTAAATCAGTCTATTTTCCAAAATGAGATTAGCAGAAGAAATTATTTTAATAGCTAAATAGGCTTGGAATGAAATAACTTTAATTCCTTTTTCATGTCTCATTCAGTTGTTTGATTAAGCCCAAAGGCAAACTGTTGGTCTGGCGATAACATGACTTCAAACACATAAGCTTAGTGATATTCCTTTGTAATGTGTAATAAGTGAACCCATGCCTATAGACTCTGGCAGGCAAACTCCTGCTAGAATTTCATAGTCTGTCTTTTGTGTGTTTTCTTGGTATTTATATTAATGGCAAATGATACTGGTTTCATACTAGTCGTAGCAATATATTTCCTCTGTGCTTTTACCAGCATTTTATTTTAAACGTTGTCTCATTGAATAACTACATCTAATGTCCTTCTAAAAGAATAATGAATGACTGCAGAATATACATTTTCATCAAATGCATATGGAACACTTTGACGCCAGATCATGTGTTAGAGTACAAACAATTTCAATAAATTTGAAAGGATTGAAATACAAATTTATGTCCTTCAATCCTAATAGAATTAGAAATCATTAACAGAAGGAGATTTAGGATACTCTCAAGTGTGTGGAATTAACACTGTAACACAAACAACTGTCAGAGAAGAAATAATAAAGAAAATTAGAAAGTACTTGAAGATAATGAAAATACAACAAACCCACACTTACAGGATGCAGCCACAGCAGTGCTTAGAGGGAGACATCTAAAGAAGAGGGAAGGAAAAGACAAAGATTTCAAATCAATAGCCTAAGTTGTCTTGGGAAACTAGAAGAAGACCAAACTAAATCCAAAGCAAACAGTAGGAAAGAAGTAATAAAAATTAGAGCGGAAATAAGTGAGATAGAGAATAGCAAAAATAATAAAGAAAATCAACAAACCATATTTGATATTGAAAAGATAAGGGAAAAATTAGCTAATTCAGTTAGACTTGAATTTCTGTCTCTTTCTTTTTTTGAATCTAGAATGGCCAGTTGGAGTGTGTACGTTGGATGGTGAGTGAAACCGAAGCCATCGCAGAATTGAGTTGTTCTAAGGATTTTCCAAGTCTTATTCATTATGCAGGTTGCTATGGCCAGGTATGGAGTTTTTAAGTATTTTCCCTTTGTGTGCCACGTAATCTACTCTTTTATTATTAGTTCATCACAATGCAAACTTAAAAAAATCATCAAATAAAAACCAAAAATTTTTAAGCAATTACATTTATTGTAACACATTTTAATGAAGAAATACTTTAAACAACCTAATTTATTTACTAAATAATGAGGCTGCATTCAAATAATGGAATTTTTTGGGGAAATAATCATTATATAATATTAATTAAAATGTACAATGAAAAACTATTTCCGTAATTTGGTAATAACTTAATTTAGAAAAACAGAAAGAAACAAAACATAAAACTAGGAAAAACTACGGTACAACATGTTTGCAGTCATTATCACTCAGGCTAAATTACAAGAGGTTTTTGTGCATATGTATTTTTCAAATTTTTTACAATACATTTGATCTTTATCAAAAAGAAAAATATTTTTATTGAACCCAAAGTGAAAATCTTTATAAGATATTAATCAAGGAAGTCTCGCTCTAATGAAGATGAGCAAGCACACTAATTCAATGACTCTTAGTTACAACCAATTTTACATTAGAAAATCCTAACATTAATAATTAATGTGCACAGATCACAGTCCAGTGGATAGAGTATAAAATTCCTGCTACCCTTTGAAGAGGATAAATGTAAATTATCTTTCAAAAACATGGGAACCACCAAATGCCAATTTCAGTCCTAGAAAATAATAAAGTCAGCACTGTATTAAAATAGATTTAATCATATTTGTTTGTGGCAAAGAAAATTGTTTCTCATACATATAACTATATTCACTTTGGCTTCATAAACTTTTCCAGTGGCAGTAAATTGCGTTATTGTGAACAAGAGATTATGCTTTTTCAAGCATGACAATCTCAAATTCAAAACATAGACTGAAGAATATTACTGTGGTCTGTCTTTAGTGGGAGTTATCCTGTGCTAGAGTAAGTTCAGTTAAGAGAGATACAACTATACATCTTAAACAATATAAAGTGTACATACACACATGTTCCATGTGTGTGCCGGACTCCATGTCATTGGATTTTGTGTATACTAGCCAATCTTCAAAACAACCCTATGGTATCTTGTTTTTTTTAATCCCTGTTTTATAGATGAGGAGACTGAGGAAAGTTAAATGACTTACGTGGTTAGTGGCAAGGACTAGATTTCAATTCAGGTCTTCGGACTTCAGGGCCAAATTCTGTTTTGTCCTCATCTGTACAGATGATTTGTACAAAGTGTTACAGTGGCATTGATATAGGTGGAGAAGACTTTCTTGTACAACTTTATCTAACAATTCATTGTGCTATTTGGAGTACCTTACACACCTCACTGAAGTGAACAGGTAACTATGAAAATTCATGAGATGAAGAAAGCAAGAGATGGAACATTGAAAACTCATATAACCCACTGTTTTTGAAATATTACAGTTACCGTATTTTCTCTGTGCATTGTACTTAGTTTCCATCCATAGTGTCCTAAAAATAATCAATAATAGTCAATAGGCATTTGCTAAGGATGCACTTTTCCGCTTAGACTGGCAGAGGGGAAAATAAAAATTCAAAGGATCAGAAGAATTTGATCACTGTTAATCTTCGTAGTTTATTTTCAGTATAAGACAGAATTTTATTAAGTTGCATAAATAATAATTTCATGTCCCTGTCTTCTTTTACTTATTTAAAGCCAAATTAGGACCTGTAGAGCTTTTGGTGGAAAGGCTCCCTGAACTTACAAGACAGCATGCCAGAGAAAAGGAGTAAAGGGTGGCAAGGCTGTTTAGAGACTCTAACAGCATTCTTTTTCTTGAGCAATTATATATGCTAGCTTCTTTATTCAGCTTTCACAACAGGTTTCTGATAATTTTGAAGCTGTTGAGCTAGAACAAAAGATAGTGCCCTTTCAGGGATTGTCTGGGTAATATTGTGGCTTACTTGACTGAGGAAAACATGGAAATATGGAAATTAGTGACTTATTTGGAGAGCTGTGTTGTTTCTTGCTAGTATCAGTCTTTAGGTTATTGCAAGTTAATAAGCATTTTTATGACCTGAAATTCAACTTTGAGGGGGGGGCAGTCCAGCAACACCCTGAGAAGAGCATTCCTACCCAAGTGGAAAATACAGAAGCCCATTAACTCTGAGAATCCTGTCCAGCCACCCTACATCCGCCTGCCACTTATGTAACAGATAACCTGTAGAGATGCTGAACTTGGAACCATTACAAGGCTAATATTTTCACAAGGAAGACTGTTATTGAACAGTTTTCTAATGGATTCAGCACATGCAAGTTTTCCTACATCGAGCAGGCACACATTGAGTGTGTTCTGGTTTTGTTTCTTCAGTAAATACCTCTGGCAAGGATAGTACTGAGGAAAATTCCTCTAGGTTTATTTTAGTTGCCCTCTGCCCCTCATATAGATTCTTAAAGAACGGGCTCCGTTTGACTCCCAATTTGTGTCTTTCTCATGTAAAAATCACCTTTAAAGACTCCAGTACCATAGGGTAGCCAGCAGTTTTTAGTGGTCTCCTGGAGTGATAGATCTTGCGGTGATAGGAATTGATTTTCCTGTTCTTGACACTTGAAGTCTCAGAGGGTACAATTATTTCATTGCCTGATTGTACCTAGCAGAACTAGCCAGAGGGACCGTGAAGGCAAAAGCCTCCGGGAGACTCAGGGAACAAGCAGGGGTGTCCTTGGACAGGCCTTCCTGCCCTCCCTGGAGAGGGATGTGGCACACAACAACCAAGACAGAATCGTGTTGATTCAGAGCTACTGCCTGTGTGACTTGGGCTGCTTTATTCTAACACCAAGGTTCCAGTGGCTTGGCCGAGCGCAGGCAGATCCTGCACGGGTCACTGGGCTCTGTATGACTCTCAGCAGCACACCTGCAACTTTTTTTGTTTCTGAATCATTCATGTGACTTTAGTTGAGACATCCTTCTACAGAAACAAGCTAGATCATTACACTGAGCATTTACCAAGAGAACCTTTTCCTACACTGTATTTATTTTCATTTTAAATGTTTCCTGATATAGATTTGTGTGTGTGTGTGTGCTGGGGATCAAACTCTGGGCCTTGCACTTGCTAGGCAAGCACTCTACCACTTGAGCTAAATCCCCAACCCCATATAGATTTTTTAAAGAGCATTTTTGAAAAATATTGCTTAATCTTTTCTATTTTATTCATGTTATTTTTATTAGTACATACAAATTATACTGAATATTAGGTTGCATGTGACATTTTCATACATACTTGTAACATACTCATCCATCCCTTCTGTTACCCTCCCTGATATTCCCCTTCCTTTTCCTCTCAGTCCCCTTCCCCTTGTCTAATAGACTCCCTAAAAGAGCACTTTTTGAAGAAAAAGAAAAGGCTCAATAATTCCTGTGAATGGTTATAAGCAGTGCGATCACTGCTGCATGCTGGTAAGAAGGCTTCTTCCACAGCCATTGTTGTTGTTGCTGTTTTCTACAGAATTTAAAAAGGAGACTTGAGTTTATTGTTTCGTTGTGATGGGGCAGAAATAAGTAAACAATCTGAAGGTGCTGTGATTGCACATGAAAGAAAAAAGAAAAATCTTTGATCATCATGCACATCTTGCTGCTCTCCAAGCACTGGTTATGAAAAACACAACTGACCTAGAGCTCTACAGATTCACAGACTGACAAGCAGCTAACATGGTTCTTTGACCCAAGGGGCACAAAGGGAGCGTGTCCTTCAGAGTCGGGCCCCTGGGCAATGAGCAGTTGTGCAAAGCCATACTCAGAAGACAGAAAACAGTCATAAAGGATATTGGTCTCTATCTCAATTTTCTGCATTTTAATCCTACACATTCCAATTACTAGTGACCTTGGATGCATTCATTTAAGAAAGAAAAAAGGAAGAGAAGAAAAGGTCTCCTTGTTATATATTCTGATCACCAAACATTTCTAACCAGGCTTAGTCAGAAACACCAACGGCTGTAAAGTTAAATGCCCCACGGGAAACAACCAACTCTCAGCTCACAAGACCTTCGCAAGGCCGCAACGTTCCAGCTCCTCCACCCTGGACACTCCCCAAGGCCCACAGCCTCACGATGGGGAGGAACAAAGAAACACCGTATCCCTGCAGAGAATCTCCCTGACCAGTCAGTGCCCACACCCCCTTCCCGCCATAACCCATATATAAACTTTAAGCCCCTTTGTTCTGAGAGCTGCTCCTTTGTTCCTGAGAGGGCTCCCCTCTGGCTGGGTTACGTCTATTAGTAAAGCCTGCTCATTGCTCTTCTGAGGTCATGTCTCATTCTTTCTCCGATTTGTATTATTAACACGCCCAACCTCAGTTTTCCCTTTTATACAGTAGAGATAATACAGTCTTCCTCACAGGGTTGTTGTGAGGACTGAGAAAAATCATATTGCCCAGCATAGTGTAGCCACTAGATAAACAGTGGCTATTATGACTTTTTGATGTCTTCCAATATGTTGCTTTTATTGCTTTTGGCGTTATTTATTTGTTTATTTCACCATAAGAGAAACATACAAAGAATTATTTAGGCCTCAACCTATTTAATCAATTTTTATATGGGGTATTTTTTTGTACATCTTACCATCTCAAGATCCTACATTTATCTTCCAATAAATTGCATTATGAAATTATTGCTAGACTTTTTATTTACATTTTAACATCTCAAAACCTGGAATGAATCTTAAAATTGATGTAGTATTAGATTTAACAATCTATGATTGCAAGCAAAGCTGACTCCTTCAGAACTTATGATTATACCACAAACTATAGAGATTTTATTGATACCAGCAATAAAACTGTGACATGTTTTTCAATCAAATTTTTATTAGACTTTGTCCAGGAAATCTCATAAATTACATGCATTAATTGCCTCTTTAAACAACTTGCATTGCCTTTTGGGAATACATAAAATTCAACTTTTCAGAACAGGTTACCAGAAAATCAGAAAATCCCAGAAAAGGAAACTAGTACATGAAAGAAGTTTTCAGTCAATAGATGCCAGCTGAATGCATACATGGGTGTATGTAAAATAAGTGGATGAAATGCATGGACGAAAATAAGTTAGAGAGACATTCTGTAATAAAATAGAAATAGTACAGAAGGGATTCTCCATGCATGTGACTACATTGAGTATTCTCTGAAAGGAATACTTATGGGGAAATGAAAATCTGAAGTTACGTTCTCCCTTTAACATTTCAACCTTGCAAGAGGGGTGGGGGCAAGAGGGAAAGAGGGAGGAGGAGAGAGAAAGAACTTGCACTGAAGGGGTAAGAGAGGTGATAGACACATTACACATGAATAAGGGCTTTCCTCGCTGGATAATAACTAGCCACATGTATTTGTCCTCCTTATAAGGTATTACTGTTTATGTTTGCAGGACTGTGTGTTCCCACAGGCATGTTCTCCAGAATCAGCAGAATTTCTGAGATTGGATGCTAAATATGCTTTTACTAAAACCACAGATATTAGCTATCTTCACATCTATCTCAGAAATCCTAAATGTGGGCTTTTAGAAGACCAAGTGTATAGTCAGCCTGTCCCTTTTACTAGTACTTGTCTATATGTA
>PVJO010010821.1:0-62551 GCA_004026905.1 Hystrix cristata | reverse complement strand
TTTTTGGTACTGGGAGAAAAATTGAGTAATCTTTGTCTAATGAGAAAAACTGATAAAGTTACATATGGTTTAGTATTTTCTCTGTGAGGCAAGTATATTTTCTGTCCTGTTCATTGGTCCTGCAAAGATATGAAAGAGTCAACAGAAGCTTGAATTGAAGTAGCTTCCAAAGAGGCACCTTCTGCTGGGTAAGTTGCTTATGTGATCTGCCCTATGAAAAGAGCAATGTAAGAAATGGGGATAGTATTTTGACCATCCAGATACTGGTCCAATTTGCTTTCCAATCCACCATTCTTTCCACAGAAGATACTTTTTCTCTTATTTTGACTGTATAGGCTCTCTTGTCTACCACTCCAACTAATTCTGGTTAAAAAAAAAAAAAGATGTAAAAGCTAATCAGAAAGCTCTAGTTGTGTGTTCTCCAATTTTCCCTGCTTACCTATTTTGAAGTAACAGATGCTTTCAGTAAGTCCGCTTCGAAAAGAAGTTATACCAGTTAATAACTTTCATATTTATTTATATACAGGGACATGACTGTTCACATGTGTTGCATGATAATTTATTTTTCTAAAGTATAAATGAAACTGTAAATGGGAAAATAGAAATGTCATTTTATATATTTATTGCAATATTCTTTCCTGAGGTGATATCGTGTAAAATAAGAACATGCAACGCAACACCCTTCCATGTTTAATGGCAAAATACCTGTGAGGTCATTTCAAAAATATTAAAAGTTAAATTATGGAGCAGCATATTCATTCAAGCACAGACACTGGGAATGTTTAAAAATACCACACTTTCAATAAAAGAGATTTAGTCTGGGTATTATGTCACTTTTACATTTATATGATTTATTAGACAATGTTAATAAGCAGAGAGAAAGTGGCAGATTATCTATAAATAACTTTGTATATGTTTGCCACAACTCGCCAGCTAATTACTATCTTGAGATATGATGGTTTTGATTAATACATCAAAAAGGAATTCAATTATGAATGCAATCAAACTTTATATAGAAGCCAAAATAAACCTGGCATTTGTTAGTCAGAAGAACCCATTAGGGAAACAATTACGGTAGTGTACCAAGGCTACATTGTACAGAAAATAATGTTCTTCATTTTAATGGAAAGAGGTAGGTGAAAGAATCCTTACAAGAAAACTATATGGAATACTGCATATGACTAGATGCTTTTAACTAAAATAAACAGCTCAAGTTGAAAGAGAAATGACAATGTCTTTAATTCATGTAAGTTGAATTCGAGGAAGATTTACTGGGTTAAAAAAATTAAAGCCTCTTCTCTAGAAGGTTATTTTTAGATTAAGGACAGGCAATCTTTCATTGCTGCTGGTCCTAGACACAGGGGATTCTTTGGGGTTGAATTTGTATCTCCTCTAAATCTCTGTGTTGAAGTCCTTAATTCACAGTATCTCAGAGTATGAATTTATGTACAAATAACATCAGTGTAGATGTAATCTGTTAAAATAAGATCAAGCTGGTGTAGGGTAAGCCCTTAATCCAGTATAGTTTAGTGGATTAGTTTACTGGATAGTTTAAGAGAAGGAGTAATCTGAACACAGAGTCATGCATATAGAAGAATGTTATGTGAAGACAAAGGGATGTGGGAACATGGAACATTAAAGACTGCCAACAAAGGAATAGAAGGTAGGAGACAGGGAACGTATTATCCCTCACCACCCTCAGAGGGAATCAAGCCTATAGCATCTCTAATCACCTACTGTTAGTTTCAGAGCTGTGGCAAAATAATTTTTGTTGATTAAATCACCTGATTTGAGGTATTTTATTATAGTAGCCCTAGCAAACAAATAGAGTGATGGATGGAAATAATAGATATACTCTCCTCAAAGCACTTAAAAACAGTAGTTATTTTGTACAAGTTTGTAAAGAATTTGACTGATACAGTTCATCACATAAACAACATTCAGGAGTCTGGAAACAATCAGGAAAAAGTAGAAATGTGTGCTTCCCACGGCTGAGTTCTAACAAGATTGAAGATAAAGATGGTGGATAATTCAAAGCATCCACATGCCTTCTTCAAATGGGGCCACACAATCCAGGCTGGGAAGACAAGTGAGAAAAGCCATATAGGAAGTATATGTGTCAATGAGCTAGATCAGAAATGGGAACACGGGCTGGGGATTTAGCCCAGTGATCAGAGTGCTTGCCTTGCAAGGACAAGGTCCTGAGTTTCATCCCTAGCATCAAAAAAAAAAAAAAAAAAAAAAAAAAGGAAACATGAGGGCTGTGGGAGAAGTGGAAGAAGAAGTGTTATGGAATTTTATTTTAAGGACTTCTGTTTAGGGTCTGGATTTGGATAGATCTGTTGTCTATAAAAACAAATACGAGGAAGTTAGTGCCCTTTGGACACTTTTAATATACTGACACATTTTAAATTCAAATAAAAATAATTATCTTGTCAGTATAAATTTTTTTCAGAATATTATAAAATATTTCAAACATGCAAAAGTCACATAAAGACTAATACGAAGATCACCCATGTGTCCACCTTGGCTTTCAAAGAAGAGTATTTCTAATGCAGTTATGGCTTTCTCTTCCAGTCTCATTCTTCCCCAGACTACCACCCCTAGATGCTTCCTACTCTGCATGTGGTATTATCATTCTTACCCTTTCCTGTCTGTACTTCCCCTCAGAGTTGTCTGGAGGTGAAGAGCTGATGTCTTTACACTACTAATTCTGCTGGCCGCTGGTCAAAGACTGTTCCTGATGGCTTGTAAATTTCAAGTTGCTTCCTAGTACTGTTTATCTACAGCCTTTCAGGCAGCCTCCTGAAAAGGTCCTGGCTGCTGACTGTACCAGAAAATGCTAAAGGAGTTAAGAACTATGGACGACTTATCGTCAGTATCTGCTGCTGCATGCCCCATTACACGGTGATACATGGTAGGTATTTATTTCAGTTTCTAACAGTAGATGCTAAGGATATGCCATATAATAGGCATCTTTAAACATTCCCTGAATAATGTATTTTATTTTGAGATTCAAGAAATAGCACAAGTCTCTCACAAAATCATTTTCTATGGGAAATCAGCTGAAGGGTGGAGACTGTTTATTTGGGTTGCCGGAGATGAACTGAGCTGGGAGGGGAGGCAGGACCCATTGATACAGAACACGCCTTGTCTGGGTGGCTTAGATATGAAGCTGCAGGCCTGGTTCCTTTTCAAGGTTAGGGCCGGGGCCTGTGACCTGACCTCCTAAAATGCTCTCACCAAAGAAGAATCCATTTCTCAGCATGCTTTGTTGTCTTCTTTGCTTAATCCTTTATTATCTTGTTTAATGTTTTAAAGCATGTGTTTTAAATTTATTGTCATTTTTGTTATGTGTTAAATTAATATTTACTAAAAGAAAACTTTAAGTGGGAATCAGGAAATAATTGCATATAGGCAGAGTCTGGTTGCTGAAGCCCCAAACAAGAAAGGCTTGATGTTTGTTCCTCCTCCCTCATCTCTCTTTAATCTCTCCATTCAGTTTCTGAGCAACAGATAGTCTTTAAGACTAAATCATCCATTAGCAATGCTTTGGAGATCTCAGCATCTATGAGGGAAAGAGAAAGTTTTTCACTAACAGAACAAAGTGTTTTTTGCAAATTTGCTCAGGAGCAGTCTCAGGACAGCACTGACTCTGTGTGCAGATCATGCATCAGGTATCCCAAGACCACAAGGACACACAAAAGAGAGAATTCACATGTGTGACCTTCAAATGTGGTACATTCATGAATGAGCAAAAGAGGAATTCGGAAGTTTGTGATTGGGAAGTAATGCTTAAGAAAGGCTCCTAAAATGAAAGCCAATCTCACAGCAACTTTGGTATCAGGGTCTTTCTACTCAAATATTAGAATTTTACTTTAAGGACCTGACATAACAGTAAACAACTGGTACTAACAGATCACAACGATCACAGAAAAGGCCTGATGGTTTATGCCTCTAATCCCAATATTCTGGGAGGCTGACACAGGAAGATTCCAAGTTTGAGCCTCACACGGGAAATTTAGTGACTTAGTGAGACCTTGACTCAAAATTGAAAAAAAAAAAATATAGCTCATTGCAAAGGCCCTGGGTTCAATCTCCCAGCACTGCAAAAACAAATAAACAAAAACACACACTGATCTCCTTTCAAGCCAGAATTTTACAACTTGTCCAGATTTTAATTCTTGAAGAATTGGCTACAGGAACAGAATTTTGCTTAGGTTTTTAAGTCTAGATAATTGTATAATTTGACTATTCTACTAAAAAAATAGAGAATTTTTGCCTTAAAAATCAGTTTTATAAGCCTTGGTGTCTTAGCAGCAGTGCCTTACCCATCGCACACTCCAGTATTCTACAATGTGTACTGAGCGTTCCAAGTCAGGAAAGAAACTCTTGAATTTATTCATGTTAACATCTTAGAGTGAACCTGGGAACCTCAGATACTTCCTGAAAGCCAAACCATATTAGAAAGCCCAGTGTTAGCTACAGTTCTTTTTGCTCTAAAATTCTTTTGATAATATTATGCAAAATTTATGTGAAAAGTGTAGCATATAATACGAGGATTCAGAAAGAGACTAGTGGTGCTAGAGCACAACACAAATAGATATTATTTCTGGACTTACGAAGACAGCAGGGAACTAATATTTTCCACTTTTTTATTGGCATTAATTTACCTTAGAAATACAATGAAAAAGACAGCACCTAGAACGTAACTTGTGCAAATATATTGATAAAATGCAAAATATAGAAAAGAAGCAATTAGGCTAACATAAGATACTGATTACAAACTTCTTCCCTAGAAGACATTGGGGTTTAATAGATCTCTATCTTTGGTATGTTGAATAGATTTATGGCTAATTTAATCATCTATTTTGTTTGTTGTAACATGGGTTCAAGATATTTTAACTTACCTTAATGGTTCCTGAATTGAGAAATGCTTTTCAGATATTGTCATCTATCTATAGCTATACTGGTTGACTCTCTCTGACTCTAACAGTTAAGATTCTGGGCCCAATAAAGACAAATCAGGTATTGTACACCTTATAAAATGTTCTTGTAATGGGGCATATTTCTGTCAGAATGTGCCACATCACTTATATTTTTCTCATTCTTGCTTGTATATCTCTTGGAAACTGTGACCTATTTCATGTATCCTTTCTTCTATTTTGCATTGTTCCAGGCAAGCTAAATCAAGCTACACACAACAAGGGACAAGAGTCTTTGCAATCTGCTCCTAGCACCTTTCAAAGCACAAAGTTCAGATTCATCTGCACTTACTCTCCTGTCATTGTGAATGGCAAGATGGCTATAATTTAGGGACTAGTGGGACAAGGTGAATTTAAAAAAAAAAAAATTATTAGAAATCATGTTGGTAGAAGTGTGGCCTTGATTAACCTCAGAAATTGAAAGTTAGAAAACTAGTAAAAATGAATATGTAATGATATTTTAAAAATCAAGAGAACAGTGCAAAGTATCAAAGGTGAATAATGAAGGGTATTAGAAATGATTGTTATAATCTTATTTCTTACAAGTTTTCAAGATTAGGATTTTTTTGAGGCGATATTTAGCTGGAAAAGAAAATTAAAAGTACAACTTTGTTCATGAGGCTTCCTTATATTCCTCTGTTTGCGGATAAGAAAAATGACCATCATAAAATAGTTTCGCATATGATCTTATTATATGCTAAAGTGCCTCATAATTTTCTAGACACTATTTCCAATACTGAAAAATTGAAACTGTAGTAGAAAGCTTTTAATTGAGTAAAAGTAGTCTAAAGTCTGTGATTATGTAACCCAAAGTATAAATGTAAGTATGCAAAATAACTTAGAATTGCTTTATTTATAACTTATTTATAATCACCTTTATATCTGAATCAATTGGCGAAATATTCATAAATTTGTGAAGATACATTCACAAGGTGAGTTCCACTTCATTTTCAAAATAGTATCTCTAATTGCTTTTATCATCTCTGGTAATTTTCCCAATACGTGAAAATCCACAATGATAGCTTAATGTTCTCTTTAGCTTTAATCTTTGTTTCTCTCTTCATTAATTAGGATTTAATCAGGTAGCTGCGTTACCTATCCACGTTCCCACTGTACGTATCAATGCATTAGAAGGACTTAAACCACAGAACCTGCATCTGGAGCCTTTCTCATTGCCTCCCATCTCTTTCTAAATCATGGCTGCACTTTCGCTCTATGGGATACTTTCATGGCCTCTAAAATGTTCTCAGAACTCTAAGTCTTATTCCTATGCAAGAAAATTTAGCCTTGGCATTAAAATTGGCCCTGAAAACTCTGCAGGTTTTATTTTCCTTTCTGCAGAAATTTCTCTTGTTGTTTTTTTTTCCATTTGACTTGCTCTAAACACACTTTCTTCATTTAATTAACAACTCTTCTTTCTGATTTTACATTTGTTCTCTCCACAAGGATTATGTTTCAAAGTACACCTTAAATTTAATAGATAAAACCCCTGACTAAGTCAATTTAAAGCCTACTACTGGAATTCAATTTAAGTCTCAGAAACTTCTCAGTTAAATATTAATAGTCAATTCCCCTTTCAACTTCCCTCCTTTTTTGGGTCAAGTTCAGGGTTAACTTTAAAAATCCATGTTTACCAGGAGTCATTAAAACATATTATCTCCAGGGTTGGGGATTTAGCTCACGTGGTAGAGCGCTTGTCTAGCAAGTGCAAGACCCCAAATTCTATCCTCAGCACCCAAGGAATAAAACAACCCCCCCCAAATATATATATCTTCCAAAGGAAAAATCATCTATCTCCCATCTCAGATAATTCTCAACTATGAAAACAAATCTTTGATATGCAGAAACATTCTCAAATGTCCTACATCCCATTTAGGCACCACAAGAGGGCACACTGATATAAATTCATCATGATCCTTTGATGAGCATTAATAATGATGCCATAAAGGCTTTTATTATGATTTTATGTCTTTTTTCTCCGCATGCATAGTCTTTATGAAAGGATCCTAAGAGTATTATAGTTTCTAGCCTTCAATGTGGAGAATGAATTTCACTTTAGAAACAAGAGGAAAAGTATAAGTCAAAACTGGAAACTGCAATTTTAGCAGTTTCTTCTCATTCCACAAGGCATATCGGAGATCAAACAAGACCTAATCATTTCTGGTACCTTGGAACTCCCTGCAACATTGGAGACAGTAAACATTTGATGGCACAATTTAAAATATGTGATTGTTTTAAGATTCTGAGATAAAATTCAGCACCTGAGGGCAACTTGAATGACTCTGCTATCTAAAAAAGTTGTTTATATTTGACCACTAGTTATAGTTATATTATAGTTTAAAGTATTTTCACAACATTTTACAAGTATTTGATACATGCCGAGGTTAGTATCAGAGAAAGGTGATCATCACAGTGCATTGTAAACAGAAAAACACCTGCAAGAAAGGAGCAAAGTAGAGAATACTAAATCCATCAAATGAAAAAAATGTGAAGGCTAACGATATTATTATGAAGCATGTTTTACACTAAAAATTTTCTACTATTAGGAACTCAACACAAAATATGTGTGGCTAGATGGATGGAATAACATACTAAAAATGTCAAGAAAAGTTACTAAGCTTTCCCGTGCAGTATGTTCTCCATTAGTGGAACCAGACAAGGTCTACTTCCCATTGTCCATTTCCCTCTCTGCCTCTCCTATCCTTTTTCTTACTTTACTGGCAAATCTTTTACCCGATTACAACTTGTGTATTATTTAATGACATACAGTTCTAGAGAAGGGAATAGATGTGTGTCTAGACCGTATTAGCACAATTAATCATGATGGGGGTGCTTAGATAACCTGCTTCACAGTTGTCTGGTTGCTTATTAAAAATCCAGATTTCCAGATCATACCTTTCAAACCTACTGAAAGAAAATGAAACTCTGGAGCTGAAACTGGGAATCTGCGCTTTGAATAAGTGTTTCACCAGTTTTTATGCTGTTACTCTCAACAAGAGCCACAATCCATACTTTATTTATTATCTTGCTTTGTAGAACATTTTGGTGGAGTGTGGACTGATTTTACTGATTCAAGATGTGGTAATTGAAAAACAAGAACTTTAATGATTCATGTTGTTCAATGAATTATGGCCAAACTGAGACTAAAATCAGAACTCCAGGTTTATAATCGACTGTTTTCTCTGCTGTTCACAATCTACTGTTAGTATATTATGTCTGGAGTGTTTTCTCCACTACTTACTGGCTGCGTATTTACACTGGGCTGCGGGATGCCTTGATTATGAGACTGTGGCTGGTGGGTGGTGATGGGGAGCAATAACTTCCCCCGACTTCTTCGTTAATTGTTATCACATATAAGTGTACAACTTGGTCCAGCTGAATACACACTTTTCTCTTTGTAGCACTTACTTTAAAAAGTGAATGTGCTTTCACCTCTATGAAGAACTACAGGTAAAATCTCTGCTTAAAAAAATCTTGAGGCTTTAGAAAAATATATGCATTATAAACATTTAAATTAAAAAGGTTGCCTTCTGTTAAAGAGATTTTACTTTTACAATATATGTTGAAAAGAAACTTTTAAAACACTACAAAGAACAAGGTGATGATTCAGTTTCTATAAAAAGAAGAGATTAAGGACCAGATTGTTAGGGTCTAAATTATGCAACATATAGAGGCAAGAATAATCTAGGAAACATTACCTTTCTGTAAAATTCATTTAGCAGCTGCCTATTTGTAGAACATATTATACACTGATTAAGAGCATGGTTAAACAGCTGAATAATGTGCATGCTTCACATAAAAATACTGTTTCTTATTGCAAGTTTAAAGAAGCCAAACTAGGTACAGTAAAACTTTGTGTGTTTATTTTAATGCAAACAGGGGAAAATCTAAATATATGAAAACACTGATGGGTCTTGGATGCATTCCAAGCTGTTCTTTACAGAGAATAAGGGACCTGAGAAAGAGTCTGGGGAAAGTTCCACGCATTCATCTTTCAATGCTCGTCTGCTTTCTTGGAATGAACGATGGTCACAGATGTTTGATGTGTGAAAACTGGGTTGATAAGTAGCCAACACAGCCCAGTCAAAGGACTCAGTAAAGACAGAAAATACAATAGGCAGAGGAAAAATTACTTATTATTTTAAACCTGGATACTGATAAGTTTTACAATGTTTGAAAATTAATTTTTATCTGAAAAAAGTACACCTCAGGATTCTGTAGTGTTTCTGTAGCTTTGGATCTCTGGAAAAGTTGATGATTGGGGGGTTTAACGGCAGGCTCTCTGATGACAACGAGCAATAGGTAACTCTGCAAGAATCGGAAGTTTCTCTATAGTACTGTTCATTTCCTTAGTCTCTTTATCCTTCATTTTAGAAATAAGTGCTGCCCAGTGAAATGACCCCCAGCCATCTTTTTTTTGCTAGAAAAGTTGCATTAGTATATGTGTTGCCAAAGCGAGCACGAAAAGTTGCATTAAAACAATCAAATAAGCATGTTTTTAGTCACTGACTAATACCATGGAGAATAAGTTTTAAGTATACTGCTCAGAAGGATATTTTGGAATGATGCCAGAAGCTATTTCTCTATTTTTATGAAATGTAACTTTTCTTTCTTTTATAATAAAAGTAAGATATTTATTGTAGAATAATGAAAAACCTCAATAAGCAAATTTAAAAATGTTTTGAGATGTGTTTGCATTCATAATAGACATATGAAAGTTTGAGAGATCATGCGGTATTTCACAACCTTGAGAGACTTTTTACCACTGCTAGTCAAGGACTTTATGAAAAGGTTTTAGAAGTAAGGGATGGAAGGAAATTTGCATATGATAGAAGAGAATTTGCAGAAGTAAGTATTAGGTGGTAGAGCAAGAGGAGGAGATGGAAGAGGAGGAGGAGGAGGAAGAAGAGGAGGAGGAGGAGGAGGAGGAGGAGGAGGAGGAGGAGGAGGATTTGATTGTAGGATAGACACTTTTCCTTACCATGGTTTTCCATGGAATAACCATGTGATGGTGTATATGTGTATATCACTAAATTTCTTTGGGCCTTGGTTTTCTATGGAATAACCATGTGACGGTGTATATGTGTATATCACTAAATTTCTTTGGGCCTTGATTTGCTGCTTGAAAAAAGAGATACAAAACCTCTCTCTCTCTCTCTTGCTCTCTCTCTCATATCTATTCATTTATCTATCTTTTTAATCTACCTATCCGCTCTCTCTCCAGGCAGAGCTATTGCCACAAGATATCTTAGGTATCTCCATCTCTCCATCACAGTTTTCTATTTATCCCAGATTATACCAAGCACCATAATTTCCTGTCTAGGGTTGTGCAAATAGATCTCTTTGCTCTATTTCTCCTTGTCCTTCTATAATATATTTTCAACATATCAGACAGAGTGAGCTCTTACAACACAATCCTGTTACATCATCTCCTGCTTAAACGTTACCAATGGTTTTCCTTAGAGTTAGAAGGAAATTTGTATTCCTTTCCATGACTTTTCAGTTCCTGTAAGATCCGGCCTGTATTCTCATTTCCTTATCACTCTTTTCGACCTCTCAGTGTGTCAACTATTCTGGCGCGGTTCCTAGTTCTACAATATGCCAAGCTTGTTCCCTCTTTATGATTTTTATTTGTTCTTTCCATGTCTTAGAAAATGCTGTCTTCAGATGTTTTCTTGGCTGTACTTTTACAATCTTAGGTCTCATTGCAAATGTCATCTAATTAAAGAAGTATTTCTTGGCCACATCTTCCAAGGTAGCTACTCATTTTTATTATTCTTTCATGATTATATATGTCAAATATCACTTTATGAAAAATTTAAAAGCCTTTTAAAGCTATCTTTATTTCTATCTCACTGAAAACCATCAACTCAAGGAAAACTTCTCTACTGGTATATATCCAAGGCTCAGGACAGTGTTTGACACATACTGTTATTACATAAAACTTCAGACTGTAATTAAATATTCAACAGAATGATTGTTTAATGTCTGTCTTCTCCCAAGAAACACTTTTGCCCCAAATTTAATGAAGCATATAATTGACAAAGAAAAATGGTATGTATTTAAGAGTTACAACCTGATGTTTTGATATACATCATGAAATATATGAAATTATCATCTCAATCAAACTAATTTATATAGTCCCTTTCCTTTTTCTGGTGAAAAAACTTAAGTGCTACAGTCATGTCAAATTTCACAGACAAAGAGGGATCAAGAGATGGAAGGAGTGGGAAGGGAAGAGAAAGGAAGGGGGTGAAAAAGGAAATTAAGATGCGTTATGCACATGTACCAAGGAATGTAAATGTTACAAGGAATGTAAATGTTATACCGTGCAAACATGTACTAATTAAAAATAAATAAAAGGCAGAAAAAAGCCTTTGTAACTCTACATGCTATTTTGTAGATTAGATCCCAGAACTTAGTCATCCTGTCGAACTGAAAGTTGGCACCCTTTGACCAAAATCTCCCCAGTTTTCCCTCCCCCACTCCTGGTAAGCACCATTCTACTCTTTGCTTCTATGAGATCGATTGCTTCTGATTCCATATATGAATGAGATCATGCAGTACTTGTCTTTCTGTGTCTGGATTATTTCACTTAGCATAATATCCTCTAGGTTTATTCATATCGCCACAAATGACAGATTTTCTTTTTTAATGCTGAGCAATATTCCATTGTATGTATATATGTATATATGGACACATACACATCAAATTTTCTTTTCCTGGTCACCTGTCAGTTGGCACTTAGTTGTTTCTGTATCTTGGCCAATTTGGATAATGCTTCCATGAATATAGGGATGCAGACAATTCTCTTAGATGCTAATTTCGTTTCTTTTGGATATGTACCCAAAAGTGGATTGCTGGGTCATATGGCAGTTTTACTTTTAATTTTATGAGAAGTCTGCATATTGTTTCCGTAATAGGTGCACCAATTTATAGCACCATGAACGGTGTGCAGGGGTTGCCTTTTCTCCACATCTTTACCATATCATTTACCTTTTCGATAACAGACATAACAATATATGTGAAGTGACACGGCAGCTTTTTTTTACATTTCCCTGATGAGTAGTGGTGTTGAATGCCTTTTCCTGTATCTGTTTGTCATTTGTACGTCAACTTTGCCCATTTTTAAATCAGACTTTGTTTTTTGCTACTGACTTTATTACTTGATATTAACTCTGTATTGGATGTATGGTTGCATTTTCTTCAATTTCATAGATTGCCTTTTTATTTTGTTGGTTGTATCCTTTGCCATACAGTTTAGTTTGATGCCGTCTCTATCTGTTTATTTCTCTTTTTATTTTGATATCTGTATTTTTATCTCCATTGTCCAATTAAGTGCCTAGTAACATTAAGAAAGACATATGAAATGAATAAACTGTGATTATTGAATCCTCAAATTAGCTGCATAATTTAGGCTCCTTATATAATATAATTTGTACTATTATAGTGCTACTTTGCTTAAGCTTTTAATTTAAAAATTCGGCAATTTATATTGTCTATTAATACTGTATTTTTCTTATTTGTGGTTACTGTATCAGTTAGAGTGTCAGCTGATACAGCTCATAGAGGGGCCAACTCTCAGGGGCTTAACCAAGAAATTGGAACAAATTTCATTAAGTTACTAATAGGAAACTGAAGTTTGTTTGTTTGTTATTTTTAGTATTGATATGGAAACTCAATAATGCCATCAGAGAGCCAGGTTCTTCTCTTGTCCCTGCTTGGCCATCCTCAGCATTGGGCTCTCTCCTAGAGCTCGTTCCAGCATAAGTGGCTTTGTGATATTTGATCATTCCTCATCAATTACCATTTAGGTTTGAATGAGTAGATGTATTTTAGATGATCATAAGTATTAAATATTGTGCATTCTGTGGTTTTTATGACCATCTGTCTCAGATCTTATCCATGTTATGGCCAGCCTTGTATGCTTCAAAGCATTGGGCACGATGTCTCCAGAGATGTTAAAATGTAATTTTCACCCGTGCTTGTGAATATCCAACCTAAACCATAATTATGAATACTCCAAAATTTGTTACATTTACTTTTTTTTCAGATACAGTTTCATTATGTAGTAGTTCAGGCCAGCCTTGGACTCACTAGCCCAGGCTGGCCTCAAATTCATGGTGATCCTCCTGCCTCAGTCTCCCAAGTGCTGGGATTACAGGCATGTGCCACCACGCCTGGCTCTATATTTACTTTTTTATTGCAAAATTTTCTTCTTTGGAGGGAGGGGTGTGCTAGGAATGGAACTCAGGGCCTTAGAGTTGCTAGACAAGCACTGTAGCACTGAGCTAAATCCCCAGCCCCCATCTTTTTATAATATATTAAGGGTTGTTTTAGGCTTACTTATTAGGTGGATTGTGATTAACAGTGATATCAGAGGAGAAACAAGTTTAATTTTACTGAAGACCATGTTCTTATAGTTTTGATCACTTTCTTCTTGTTTCTTATTGGCTTTACTACTCATAATTAGGCAGCTGTTATGTAGTGTATTACTGTAGGTATTAGAAGGATTTCAGAAATGTGAAGATAAATCTCATGTTCTTCAGATCTTTACACACATCTAAGGAGATATATTACCTTAGGACAAGACAAAACAGAACAAAATTATGTTTTGAACATGAAACAGAATGGGTCGTGGTGGCCTGCACACGCGTAATGCCAGCACTTGGGGAGGCTAAAGCAGGAGGGCTGTCGAGTTTGAGTCCCACTTGGCTAACTCAGTGAGAGCCTATCTCAAAGTATAAAACATACAAAAGGAAAGGGGATGTAACCCACGGGCGAAGCACTGCTGGGGCCACTGGAAAAGAAAACGAAAAAAGAAAAAAATAGCACTGAACAGGCAGGACAGTTAATTTCTCAGCATTCTTTTGTCTTACTGTCTTCCCAGGTCTAAAGTTTTAGAGTTTTTTTCTTTAAGATACATATTGGCATGACAAAGGCTTACATTTATGCTTTGTTTTTTTGTTTGTTTGTTTTTGTTTTTGTTTTTGTGGTGCCGGGGATCGAACTCAGGCCCTTGTGCTTGCAAGGCAAGCACTGTAATCACTGAGCTAAATCCCCAGCCCCTGGCTTACATTTATGAAGTTTATTATTTTTCTTTTACTAATGCTTTGCTCTAATGACAGAGATTTTTTTTCTCCAAGCATACTTTATCTTCTTAATACTAAATATGACTGAGTTAGATGGTCTCATCTTCAAAATTTTTGATGCAACTATCCTTATGTTTAGTCGTTTTCTTGTGTATGCTGATCTTCAAACATTTTCCCCTTTCTTTTCTTTCTTTTTTTTTCTACAAAGAGCTCTGTAATTATCACAAACTGCTCTTTCCTACAAGTCTCAGAGATGAGAGCTTCTCAAGAAACAATTTCTTTTTTTCTTTCTTCTTTCTTATTTTTATTTATTTACTTATTTATTTAGGTACCAGGGATGTAATCCAGAGCCTCAATTCAACATGCTAGTAAAGGACTCAATTACCGAGTATTCCCTTCCCAGGAAATGATTCTTTGGATAGTAATTTCCTATGTTAATATATTGTGCTGTATTTCCCTCTTTTGCTTAAGATCTATCACTGACAATTTACTCAAGTAGTATATTTATTTCACAGGAGTTCTATGCCCATTATGGTTGGGAACTTACATGTCTCACCAAAAAATAACATATTAAAAGCGTGCTTCCCAGCTGATGGTGCCCCTGAGAAGCAGCGAAGACTCCAGGAGACGAGGCTACTTGGTGGAAGTAGGGCATGGGGTAGGTTTTTTGGAAGGGTTAATTTTTTCTCCGACCTCTCCCCTGCCTCTCTCTATCCCTCCTGTTGGCAGTGAGGTGAGCTGCTATGTTCTACCATATGCTTCCTGCCCAAATGGTAGAGATTTTTTTCCAAGCATGGCTTTTCTTTTTACTACACACTAGGTATGACTGAGTTTAGAGGGTCTTTATTTTTTGTTGGAACTATCCTTTTGTATGAGGTCTGTGTTACTCTGGGGCCAAAAGCAATGGAGATAAATGACCACAGACTGAAATCTCTGAAACTGTGAGCCAAAATAAATCTTTCCTTCTTTAAACTGATAGTCTCAGGTATTTTGATCACAGTGATGCCCTTCAGCTATCATCGTCTTTGACAACTATCAGTAAAATTTTGACTCATTTATATTCTCTCTCTCTGTCTCTGTCTGTCTCTTTCTTCACCCTTCTCGCTCTTGAACCCAGGACTTGCGATCCAGGCTGGTATCCATGTGTTTAAACCTCAAGTATTGGAGAAGACTCTTACTCTACATTCAGCACTTGTTCTGTCTGGTTTGGTATAAAGCTTTCTTGTTTTTTCATCTCCATTGTTATGGATTTGCTTTCTGCCATCTGGATTAATGTATGGAGGTCACCAATTTCTAAGGATATAGTTTTTATTTCTTAGATTATTAGAATTTCCTTTACCAAAAATGCATTTTGGAAACATTAAATAAGAACTCCTAGATTTTCATTTCATGAATTAGTCTATCAAAAGATGGTTGGTTCAAGAGTATTTTTTTCTTTAAATTTAGTAAGCCTAGATTTGGTACATCTATTTCTTCTTCTGCAGCTAAACAATAGTCTATATATTTGACTAATTGTGACTGACTGGTCTTATAGTTTCTACTGAGTAAGTACTGTAAGAGCTGTTTTTTGTTTTATTTTCTGTTTTGGTTTTTCCCCAACATCATAGCTCCATTCTTGAGGATGAATTTGACTAAACCAACCTGGATTTTATTATTTTTCACTCTTCCAAGGTCTATCTACTTATCACCCTTTTATTGAGTATGAAGTTGTTTAATTCTTCACATTATAGCATTCTGATAACATTGTTATTTCTCTCACCCTTTTTCTTTATACTCACATTGCTGAATTTAGTTTACTTAACAGAAATCACCATTTTCATTACTTGAACTTTTCAGTAAATTTTGTATAAGACCCTATCTTTACATTCTGTTTACGTAGCTCTATGTAACTTTTTTTTAGGCCACAGTTTTCATGGTTTTCTTCCTGAGGGTCTGCTTTTGAGTTCAAAGGTCTCATACTCTCTTGTTTTTAGTTTGGCTAAGCATTAAAGAAAAAATTGAAGTGTAAGCCATTCTTCAGCTTGGCCTGGCTGAGTTAGGCTGTCTGTAGAATAAGATGCAATTAGCACATATTGTATCTTAGCCTACCATCTGCCAATGTCTCGATGAGCAGAAAATTCTGTGGTAAGATTTCACAGGATAAAGTTTTATTCTTCAATGGTTGGACCCTACACTCCCACCAACAGTGGAGGAGGGTTGCTTTTTCCCTGCAGCCTCGCTAGCATTTGTTATTGGTTGATTTCTTGATAATAGCTATTCTTTCTGGAGTGAAATGGAATCTTAGCGCTGTTTTAATTTGCATCTCTCAAATGACCAGTGATGTTGAACACTTTTTCGTATATTTATTTTTCACTAATATTTCTTCATCTAAGAAGTGTTTATTCATTTCAGATGCCCAGTTTTGGATTGGGTCTTTAAAATGAATGGTTAGGGTTGGGGATTTATCTCAGTGGTTAGAGTGCTTGCCTTGTAAGCAGAAGGCCCTGAGTTTGATCCCCAGCACCAATAAATAAATAAATAAATAAATAAATAAATAAATAAATAAAATAAAATGAATGGTTAAGGGAGATGTGTTTTTTTTTATACAATGGAGTACTACTCTGACATAAAAAAGACAAACTTGAGACATTTGTAAGTAAATGGATGCACCTCGAGAACATATTCTTAAATGAAATGAATCAGACACACATGAGTCCATATCAAATTGTTTCTCTGATATGGGGAACCATAAGTGTAAATAAAGACAAAAAGATATAATAGATATTGTAAAAAAGAAAGATAATATCCAAATGGGAAGAGAACTAGAGAGGGAGGAGAAGGAAGGGAAGGAAGGGGGAAGGAAAGGAGAAGAGGAAAACAATGTAAAAATGTAAATAAAGCTATTGTAAATAAGGAGGGGAGGGGGAGCAGAGGGGAGGGATGGGGAAGAGGGGAGAAAAAAGCCAAGATATATCATGTATAGGTACAAATTAACTATGATGAATGTGATCACTATGTATGTCTACAATGTACCAACACATGTTCTTGGTAAATTAAAAAAAAATTTATTCTTCACAATCTAAGACATTAAAAACATTTCTTAGTGTAAGTGTTTTTATACAGTGCACTGGATATTATCTAATTTTAGTAGCCATGCCTTACACTGATACATTTGACTTTGCTCATATCTTGTTTAGAATAGGGGAGGTTAAATGGTAGAGCGCAAAGGGGTCTCATGAATGCAAAGTTAATTGTATTAAGATGTGAACAGAATGGTGATTATACAGATATGTGCCTTCGATGAGGCGGCTCTGTATATAAATAAAATGCTTGTATGGAATTCCTGCTATCAAAGAAAAAAACAAAAATTTGCCTTAGATAACACAAAATGAACACAATGAAAATTAAACTCAAGAAACCATATAGTTTTAGCAAATAGAATAAAATCATTACTCAAAATAATTGTCAAAGTTGGAACACTGACTATCCTTATATTTTAAATAAAACTTATGTCTTAAAACAGATGAGTGTGAGCTACAACATATCTTTTAATGTTCTTTTTAGGTAAATAGAACTCTGGTTTCATAAATGAGAGCAAAGAAGTTTAGTGTAAGATGGGGTTGTTTAGCAATATGCAAATGAGCCCAAGTCCCTCTTCTGGAGCTGGTTATAAAACTGTAGGTCCTGTTAATGTGTATCACATTCAGAAAAAGGAAGTGATTTCTTAGCAGCTAAATTTTAACAAGACAGGAAAGTGTGTAATTAAATGAAAACAAGCCAAACTGTCAGTAAATTTTGTGCAGATTAATTTAACCAAATAACACTAATTATACATGTAGGGTTAGGTGTGGGTCATAATAATTCACCAATTTTTCCTAAGTGCCCGATAAGCTATTCATAAAAGCAAGGTCTCAGTTCTATCTGAGATCATATTTTTGCGTACTTTTTTCCATTCTACGTTTGGTTCATAATGCACATTTCTTAGTGTTCAAACCATTACCCATTCCAAAAGTTCCTTTGCAAACACTTGATATATTTCAGGACCAGCTTACGTGCCTCACCTGAAAAATCTTCTACTGAAATCAAGACTTTAAAAATGGATCTTTAAAAACTAGGGTTTTTAAAAAATTTTTTTATTTTTATTTTTATTGATTGATTTATTTTTGGTGCTGGGGATCGAGCTCGGCCTTGGGCTTGCTAGGCAAGCACTCTAACCACTAAGCTAAACCTCAGCCCCAAAACTAGGATTTTTAAAGTTAAATTCTCTCTCCAGCTTTCTCATACTGACAACGGAAACTTCCCTAGGGCCAAGGAGTTTTCAACAGAACCAGGTTTTCAAGATTTTTTTTCGGTCCTTCGATGGCCAAAGCCTGGGTAAATGGACATAAGCATACTTTCTGACTTTTTTTTAAACACTTTCTATAGATTAGCATGCTTCTGGGCTTTCTAGCAGGTTTACTAGCTGCTTTCCCACTTTAGCCAAATTGTGAATAAATTCATTTTCCCATTTTTACGGGCTTTTCTCATACTGTCGATGGCAAGCAGGCGAATGAACCCAGATAGCTGGGCCTACACCCAGGCCTCTAGTGGGCCCCTGATAATACTGATACTGTATTTTCATTCATGTTGCACTGGCCACTCTTATTGTACACACATATATGGACTTTATTACATGCTGTATTTGATTATTCTTTATTCCAACTCTGTGTAGCAATTATCTGTTCTCAACTTACTGCCTTTTTTTAAGTAATTGGTACAGGAGAATTTGGGGTGGAGGATTGACCCTCCCATCTGTTCCCTCCGGTCTTGCCTGTAGTCCTCAAGGACAAGTGCAGCATGTGCTGAGAACCTAATACCCTAAGATAGGCAGGGACAGCTGCAAACGCCCTAGGCCTTGCTTCTGTCCCTCCTAGGAAATGTAACATCTTGAGTTAGGGAAGAACTGGGGAGGATGGCCTGAGCTTTTGGATGTTCTGCATTGCTTTACCCAGCTAGTCTTACAGACCTGAGCTACAGACTCTACAGCAGTCTGCCTTTTAGGGTCTCACAGTTGTGATGTAAAGTAGGGCTTCTGCAGTCAAGACTTCTTCTAACCAGGTAGCTTTCTAGAGCCTGTGCACACCATGAATCAGAGATTTTTTTCATTCCTTACTGCCTACCTGTAAATGACAAACCTGCTTCATATGACTTACAAGCTTTGTCTTGCTGGACTCACACAAATAAGTAATCATGTATGAAAGATCTAAACAGTAGCCTAGGATGCAGTGAGTATCCGTTTCTGGTGTTTTTCACGGTGGTCATCTTTGTTATTCTCCATAGAGTGACAGTCTTTTTTTGGGATTTGTAATCAGTGAATCCACTTTACATATCAGCCAGTAAAGAACAAGGCCCAAAATATGGTAGCTGTATTATACGCTGCACTGAGTACAAATTAAATAAATAGATCTTAGACCTAAAGCAGCGTATACAAAAACTTAAATTGTAGGAAGACATACTTATAATTCTAGTTATATTTGCTTTAATTTTTCATCTTTTAATACTTTAATTTTATAATGTAGATAAAACTGTCATATATAACAGTATGCTTTTTAAATAGGACTCAAAGGGCTAACTCATTTTTTTGCAGGCTAATTTATTTTCTCATACGGCTTTCTGGTTTGGCAACTTCACTCATACACAAGTCTGCTTATCTGCCACTTGTGGACCAGTCCGGTTCCGTGGCCAGCGCTGGGCTTACACCAGCCAGTCTGTCTTTCCAGCCTGTCATCTTCAGCCGGTTCTCATTGCTGTTGTAATATGTGCCTGTTTAAATAGGCAAAATCATGACAGTGGAAAATATCTATCTATTCTGCCCCTATTTTAATTAGGAAGGTATAGTATCTACGTAGCATACTATTCTAAGAATTGTTTTCTCGACGATTAAGAGAAAAATAAACAAAACAAAGCACAGCCTTGATCTATGGTGTCTCCTTGCTCTTCACAGCATCCCTTTTTTCCAAACCCATGCTGATGTGGATTATAGCAACATTTATAAATAATGAGGAAATATAAATTACATTAACATAACAAGAAAATATCAAGATCACTCAAGAGAAAAAATATGTTTCAAGACAGACATATACAGTTAAAACTTTAAAAACTTGAATTAAATTTTCTTTTAATGTATCAGAGGGATTTGCTCTTTAAAGTTGTTTTCATGTAAACATTTTAATGAAACAAATCCTTTTCAGATAAGTGGCTATTCACATTGTATTCCACAGTGTTTGTTTAAACTGAAGTATGTCTTCCGTAGGCAGTAAAATTTTCTGGCTGTCTCGTTCCATTTAGCTGGAAATACAAAAAGAATTTGGAGACCAAGTACATTTATATAAAAAGTTCCCCAGAAAGTTTCAACAGAATGCCAGTGTGCAATGGCCCTGTCTTGATGACTTTGAGGTAGTGTATCTATGGTCTTTTGTTATAAGTTTGCTTGTGTTCTACTACTGGTAGCCAGACCATTTTTAACAGTGTCTGGACTAATACCATCGCTATTCAATTAGTTGTTTGATCTGCAAATATTAGTGTCATCTTTAAAACCTTCTTTTCCTTATCATTTATATCTAATTACTTATTGAATCTTATAAATCGTGTGTTCATAGTGACTTTCAGTTCTCTCCTCTTCTCTTTATCCCAATTGTCACTGCCCTAATTAAAGTAATACGCCTTTTGGTCTCTAATTGGCCTCCCTGCTACCACTGCTCCTTGTTCTTCGATCTTTCCTTCCTTTCCATTATTGTCAATAATATCTCCTAGGACATGCATCTGTTTTTGTTATTTCTCTATTTGAATAAATTGATATTTGTCTCTTAGTTGTTATAGAAAAACATTTAAATTTCTTGTAATGCCACTTAAGAACCTTCATAATTATTTCTAGAACCCTTGGCTCTTTCACTTCTGGTCTCCATTTCAACCTGCCTACATTTCCATTAATCTCCCTGTTTACTTGCCTATATTTCCATGTCTTCTCTCTTTCCTCATCTGGATGGCCTTTTCTCCAACCATGTCTACTGAATTTTTAAAGACTTGATTCGTATTTTATCTTTTCATGAAACTTTCTTCAAACTTCTCTTTGGTACTTCCATACTTTTTTTTTTATCAGACTATGACAATACTTAAGGCATTGAGTTGCAAGAAAGCATGAATCTGTCTGTCAAAGCATAAAACTCCTCAAAGGCAACATTTTACTATATTATATAGTGGATGTCCATGTTTATTATAAAATGAACCAATCAATGTATATTTTGTACCTCAAAATTCTGTGAACAGTAGATAATCCTGAGACTTTTATAATATAACTAGACCATATTATTTTCACTTAATCGAAACCTGGTGAATTCAGAGATATTTCTAATTAGGATATAATCCATGGATTTTCGGAGGCGCTTTTTGGCATATAAATATTCAGGCAAACTGATTTGCTGTTTAATTCTGTAGTCTGATCTAATTTTAAAACATCACTATTCCAGACTTCATAGACCTATAAACCACATAAGAGAAAAAAAAAAAAAAAGCCTAGAGTCTGGATGTCAAATTTGATCCAATAAAACCTGTCTACAGTATATACTTTGAGTTACTAATTTTATCAGTATCTTATATCTGGTTACTATCTTCCTATTTTAAAAAGCAATTAAAATAGTATTTAGTACGTGGCTTCAAGTGTATCTATATAGGCCTACAGTCAAAAGAGTTTGGTATTTGTCTCATTTTATTCTTTAGATACATTGTATGTGTTACAACTTTTATAAACATTACCTTTTATAATTTTTATATGATAATTTAAAATTTTATCTAGGGCTGGAAAATATGCTTAATGTAAAATTTTGTGTACACTGTTCTATAACTTTATAAGTTGTCACAAGTTATATATTTATAAAAATAAAAGAGAAGAAAATAAGGGCCTTAAAAGAAAAACAATTATGATATTTTCCAATTAGAAGACATAGTTGAAAATAGTGTCTTCTTCTAAAATAATTTATTTTCATACTTGATAGACTTTATTTCATGAAGCTTTTTGTTTAAATTGAAAGATCAGTATGTAGTGCTACCTTATATATCAGACTCAGGAATTAATTTATTTTCCTTAGAACCATACATTTGACTGAACTGTGAAAATAATGACAAGTTAATATAGAGAATTTCTACACAGCAAACATAGTAAGGGCATAAAATATTTCACTTATAATATGGAACCTAAATCTATTCTGGAATAACCAAATATTGCAAATTTTAAAAAAAAGCTCATAGAAAAACAAAATAAAAGAGAACTAAATAATGTAGTTACGTGTTTTAAAATAATGTATAAAGTTAGGGAAACAAAACAGAATAAAATGCCTTGAACATTGTAGCAACTTATTTTTCTTTGAAGCTGATTGTCTTTTTGAGTTCTTTATATATTCTGGATGTTAGACCTTTGTCTGAGGGACAGCTGGCAAAAATTTTCTCCCAGTCTGTGATCTTTTGCCCTACTCTATTAGTAATTTCTTTTGCCGTGCAAAAGCTTCTTAATAGGATGTGGTCCCAAGCATCAATTCTTTGAATTGTTTCCCATGCAGTCTGAGTTTTATTCATAAATTTTTTTCCAACCCCTATGTCTTCGAGAGTTCTAAAGACTCTATCCAAAAATGGGCATCTGAAATGAATAAACATTTCTCAGATGAAGAAATAAAAATAGCAAATAAATATATGAAAATATGTTCAACATTATTGGTCATTCGAGAGATGCAGATCAAAACAACAATAAGATATCATCTCACTCCAGAAAGAATAGCTATTATCAAGAAATCAACCAATAACAAGTGCTGGCGGGGCTGCGGGGGGGTGGTAAAAGGAACCCTCCTCCACTGTTAGTGGGAATGTAGACTGGTCCAACCACTGTGGGAGTCAGTTTGGAGATTCCTCAGAAAACTACAACTAGAGGTTCCATTTGACCCAGCTATTCTTCTGCTTGGTATCTTCCCAGAAGAATTAAAATCATCATATCACAGTGATATATGCACAGCCATGTTCATAGCAGCACAATTTGTAATAGCTAAGTCTTGGAAACAACCTAAATGCCCAACAACTAATGAGTGGCTAAAGAAGATGTGGTTCTTTTACACAATAGAGTACTACACTATCATATAAAGGATAAACTAGAATCATTTGTATGTAAATGGATGTTCCTTGAGAACATACTCTTAAGTGAAATAAATCAGACACTTATCAGTACACATCAAATTGTTTCTCTGATATGAGAAACCATAAGTGTAAATAAGGACAAAAGGGTAGAAGCTGATTGTTAAGTGAGTCGATGGCAAATAGTTTTGTTTAAGAAACAATGAACTACAGTATAATTTTACAAATTAGTTGCTTTAACGTACCTGAACAGAGACATCAAGATTGAGTAAAACAGTAGAAAGAGATCAACAGAATTAATTCACTTCAGAGCATTCAAAAATATTTAAACTATTTGTGGGTCAAATTGATAAATTGATATCATATAATTTATTGGTGACAATTTGGTGTTAAAGTTTTAGCCTTTAATTCCTGTGCAAATTTTCCCTAAGTACTGTTTGGAGAAAGGTTTAGGGATTTCCTATGTTTTGTTAAGAAAAGAGTCAGAACAAGGATCTCAAGAATGATGTTAAAGTTCTGGGACATAAGAAAGAAAAGAATCAGCTATAAGAAGTTTTTTTTTTTTTTTAAAAATTAGGTCCTTAGCTACCGAAAATGCCTCTTAATTAAAGAATTATATGACTTTAGGAAACTGATAAACAAGAGCAGAGAGTTGGGAAAGCAAAAGCAGAATTCCTCTAATAGCATTCAAAACAATAAAAGTAAGCAAACGGCATTGGAAAAAAACATATGAACTTACAGTTGTTGTATAAGCAGCTTCTGGATCATCTTCCAGCACTCGAGAGAGACCAAAATCGGAAACTTTGCATACTAAGTTGCTGTTCACCAGTATATTCCTAGCTGCCAGGTCTCGATGAACATAGCCCATATCCGAGAGGTACTTCATGCCTGATGCGATGCCCCGGAGCATGCCGACCAACTGGATGACTGTGAAGTGGCCATCATGTTTCTGCAAGAGAAGCACAATTGTTTAAACTGATTGCTTTTGAAGCAGTGTGTATGCTAAATAAACCCGTGTCATTTATTTAACTAGAACCTGTGAGGATAAGCATCGTGTTTGCTGAGCATTGACTTTGATACAGTGCTCAGCAAACAGGAATTTTACATTTAAAGAAAGGAAAGGGAAAAAAAATCTAGCTGGAGTTGATGAGGGAGAACTAAGCAAAGGATAGCAGAGAACTAAACAAACTTCCAGGAAAAATCATTTCAAAAACTTTTGGTAGTGAGGGAACTAAAGTCAAAATAATGTGAGAGCAAAGGCCACCTGGGCAACAGAATGTACTTCTCTGGCTGTGAGCTTTGAACAGGTGGGCAGAAGGCAGCAAAGCCCATGATAGGATGAAACCTGTGTGGTCACAAGAAATACTATGAGGAATGGTAGTCAGAACAGGTCACTCAGGAAAAAAGAAACAGTGATGCATATATAAGAAAGAAATTTTGGAAAGCAGCAGCAGCAGAAAAGAAATGCAAACAAACAGAAAATAACTAGATTTTTTTTTTTAAATTTTATGGGACGAAAAGAAAAGAATTGACAATTGACTGAAAACAAGACTGCTTTAACTCCTGGTTGGGAGGATTAAATTAAATGCTGTACTACGAATAATGAGCCAGGGTGAGTAAGGCGATGTAATAGTTAATTACATCTTATTTCCTCCAACTTGACTTAAAAATAATGTAGATTTGACAAGAGTTTAAAAAATGCAATTGTCATTTGTGCAAGATGCACACACCAACAGAAAGAGATGCCGACAATATCTTTAAAATTAGAAAAATCAAATAAAAATGTTTAAGTTTGAAAAATAATGCATGTCATTTTTCTTAGTTATTTAGAGGTTGCTATCTTTAAAAGGAGTTACAGGGATGCATTAAAATTCTAGCTTTTATTTATCAGAAAAATGTTAAGAATAATGAATCCCTAGTAAAAGATTATAGGGCTATCTTATCTAATACAGAAGAAGCACGAATAAAAGTAACTTTACAATTTCCCAACTTAAAATGGTTTTCATGGGCATTTGATTTAAAATTTCAGTGTAATTTGTAATCTTAGCACTCATGAAGGCTGAGGCAGAAGGATCACAAATTAGAGCCCAGCCTGGGCAACTTAGTTACTTAGCAAGATCCTGTCTCAAAAAAAATTTTTAGAAGGCTAGGGATGTAGTTGAGTGTGAAGTACCTGGGTTCAAACCCCAGTGCCGCAAAATGAAATAAAAAACAAAAATATTCCACAGGGTAGTTTACAACAGGGATGATATGGTTGTATCTATCATAGTGATTTTGCCTCATATACAGTCGTGACTCATTGGTCAGTTAAATGAATGAGCCTCTACTACAAATGAAATAAATTGTGTCTTATGTATCAACTTATCTCCCTAACAGCTCTTAGATAGTACCTCCTAACTCAAGTGCAGAGTAAAGAACTCTCTTTTAAGAGGCACTCCTACAGCCAGAGTATCCATTTAAGCAGGCTCTTCTGTATAATTAATGTACGCAAGATAACCTAGCAGAGAAAATCTTTGGTGTTATTAGCTCTTTATGTTTCTAATCCATCTTCTTAGACAGTACACTATTAAATGAAATCTGCCTCTTTCATCATGTACTCCACCCTCCACCTACCTCCTCTCTATTTGGAAGCTCACAAGTTCTGAGCGGAATTGAAAGCATAAATTATTTCCGCCTAGAAAGGACTCTGCTAAATTTTAAAAGGTATCTGTTTTATCTCCTAAATCACAGCTATTGTTAAGCAGAATTTCTAAGCAGTAGGAAATGTGAATGGACCACCTGAATGCTACAGTATGCCTCAGTTTTCTTATCTGCACAATGAGAATAGATATCTAATTTAGAGTTGTAGGAAGAATTTCCTATAAAACACAGAGCACAGCTCCTAAATCAGTCTAATAATTATTATTATTTATTAAATCCTGTGATTATTATATGAAAATTTTTGTAATTTCATTGAGTCAGAAAATTCTTTTGGTTTCCTGAAAAATGAAGTGTCAATATAAGCTTCTACGTACATAAAGAGAAATAGTTGCATAAGACCAGTTTGAAAATTAATTTCCTATCTATTCTGAGGGTGTATAAGCACCAAATATTGTTAACAGCTTTATCAAGACATAATTCCTATACCATTCGTTTTATTCTCTTACTGTATACAATTTTTGTTTTTCAGTCTATTAACAGTTATGCAACCATCAGCAAAATTCATTTTAGAACTTTTTGATCACCTCCAAGAGAAGCCCTACATTTACTAGCAATCACTTTGTGCTGCATTCCATCTCCCCGTTTTCTCCCCCATGTAAATACTAATCTTACACCTACAAATTTGCCTCTTCTACATATTTCTTAGTAGTGATAAGGGAGTAGATTATCAGAGGTCACACCAAGAAAGTCCCAGCACACAAATCTCTTGGTATAATTTGAATCATAGGGGGTATAGCCTGTGACAATTTCTAAATCTGTATTTTTATCTCTCTATTCATCCATCCATCCATCCACCTGCTTTATGAAATGTGGGCTTGATAAAAGAAAAGCTCCAAAAATAGTTCTATATTTTTTGGGGAATGCATATTTTAACTGCTACCATGTTGTTCTAGGAAAAAAGAATAGCTCACATACATAAAACACTCTAAACCAGTCACAATCTAAGATCTTAACAGGTATTATTTCAGTTAATCCTCACAATAACTGAAATATAAGTGTATTTTTTACACTTACCATGTAGATGGTAAAATTGAACAGGAAAGAGATTTAATAATCAGTAAGTGGTAGAATTAAGATCTGAAGCCAGACAATATAATTAAAGAGCCTATATTCTTATCTATTGGATGTTTTGGGAAAAAAGCGAGTTCCAAATATACCTTACTTTTGCCTAACCCAGGTGGCATAATTTGGCATGCTAAAGCAAGGTCTAAAAGACCTCTAAGACCATTAAGTCAAAACCAAACCAACAAAGACACTCCAGAAAAACAAATAAATGAGGAACCATTCACGTATATATGGCTGAGAATAGCCCATTTAATAATGCATGAGAAATCTCTTTCTTCAAACAAAATTATCATTCTCTTTTCTACTCCTTGTCAATGTAGCTTCCTCAAGTTTTGTTTAGGACATCCTGGTTTCCGTGAATATGGGGAATGGCTAATACATGGTGACTAAATTAAATGATCTGTGATACTATCTTGTAGTGCACTGGTTGCTATTGCTATATTATTCCTATTGTCTTGTACACAATAGACTGTCTTTTTTCCTGAGGCCAGACCTGAGTTTTGGCCCTTTTATGTAACAGTTCTATTACAGCATCCACTAGGCTGCTATGCATTGTGTCTGGGCTCGATAAATATTAATTCAAATTGAATTGAATTGTTTATGAGGGGAGGAGAAAAATATGAGAGCACTGAGATTTAATATCTTTGGGCTTCCTATGGGAGATTAATCAAAAAGAAACTATGAATTTTTCTATGACATGCGGTTCTTCCCAGAAAGGCAGATTCAAATGAATGAGAGTGATAGTGGCATATTTACACACTGCACCTCAGAGCTCAGTGGCTAGAATTCTGGTTGTCTTCCCCTGTTATTTCTTTGCTCGCTCGGCCTGACTGCTGAAAAACACGGGGTTTATCTGCTCTCTCACAGAAAGGGTGAGCCCGACTGGAAGCCATTTCTGAAAGGGACACATACTAATGTCCATTCTGAAAGCTGCCGAGGACGGTCAGACTCCCTCAGCCCTGTGGCACAGCACCCTGGATCTGAGCAGTCCCTGGCATGTCACGGCATCTGCAGGGACACAAGCTCTTTCCATGGTTTTCAAGGCGCTGCTCCATGAGTTTTACCCACAGACACTTTAAGACCATTTGCATTTATTCTTCTAACCCTGAAGTCAATTGTTTGGCCTGAGCTAAGGACAAATGTGGGAACTGAGTGCCATGATGCTAAAGCCACCATATTATTGTCTAATGAGTTGTTTTCAAAATAAATATAACCTACGAAGACACAAATCTCACCTTGTCCCTGATGATATTTAGTGACAGACTAAAGCATAGTGTTTTCATCATGAATACAGACTTGGCTTTTGTATGTATCTTTAGTCTCTTACCATTATTTTACTTCAATTTGTGTGAGTGTGTGTGTGTGTGTGTGTGTGTTCTCAATTTACCTCTACAACATGATATTTTATGTCTAATGTGCTTTGCTTATACAGTTCTGTCTTCCAGGAATATTATTCTAGTCATCTATTGCCTGAGTTTTTCAGGACAAGTATCGTCTGTTCTTGGAGGCCTTTGCTGAGCCCCCACATTCATTCATTTGAGTAACACTCTTTGAATATATACTATGGGGCAACTGTTCTCTAGTTGCTAGCGGTCAACACGGGAAATAAAATAGAAAGGTACCGGTTCCAGTTGTACTGACATTTAATTGAAAGCACAGAGGTAGAAAATACATAGTAAAATAAATGAAATAATTTTGTAAAAAATGGTGAACTGTAAAATATATAAAATGGAGTGATCTGGAAGAGGACAGTGTTATGAAGCCTGTGAATAGTTCTCCGGGTGTGCAAGCGGCTTAAATTATGAATGAAATGGCCATGCTGGAGAAAGGAAGGACACTGTGGCTGGAGGATTGAGTGGGGGGCATAAAAGAGACCCCAAAAAGTAGCCAGAGCTAAGATCAGGTAGGCCCATGTAGGCCATTACAAAGTGTCTGAAATGTCTGAAATGGATTTTGAATGTAATAAGAATTTAGTGAAGAATTTAAATTAGAGAGTGATATATTCTGATTTTTATGTGGAGGATTGAAGCAGAAAGATCAGTGTGGAAGCTAGTAAAAGTAATACCAGTGGAGAGGTGCCTGAACCAAGTTTGAGATTTATTTTAGGGGCACAGCCAGAAGGACCTTCAATTGACTGGAAAGACGGGAAGATTGGTTATGAAAATAAAGGAACCAAGCTGGTACAAGCTTTTTCTGTATTGCTCTCCAAGTATTAGACTACACTAACACTGGTTAAAACCATCTACATATGTGACTCTCTCTCTCACTGACTTGAACTTAATCCCTTCTGGGGTAATGAGTACACCTTGTTTCATTCATCCTTGTAGTGTCAGGGGCTAACACATACCTGGGATATTGCGGATAGTCGAAAGATAGTCACTGCATTAAACTGAACTGAATTTATTTTTCTGTTGTTGGAGTGAAGTTTTCATATTTTAGTAAGTAGTAAGATATCTTCTTGAAGTGTATTGCATGGAAAGTTAATGTTAACATAGGAGATTGTCTGAGTGCCATGAGTGAACAAGAAGTATCAAAATATTGATTACATTTGCAGCTATCTCCAACTTCAGAGGGCAAGACTGGAGTTATGATTACCAGAAGCATATTTTTGCATCAGAGGAAGGAAAAAGGGACTAAACACTCTCCATTGCTGCTGTTTCTTTTTATATATTTCCTAGGTAATCACAGTGATGTTGAGCCCACCAAACAAATAGCCTTAGAGAATATTTCTTAAAAATCTGTGGATTTTTTTACAGTAATATAAATTATTGTTTTCAAACTTTCTGAAAAATATGCAATGTGGTATTAGTCAGCTTTTCCACTGCTGGGACAACATACCTGAGATGTGAAGTTGAAGGAGAAAAGGTTTATTTTGGCTCAAGATTTCAGAGGTTTTATTCCATAGGTGGCTGAATTCAAGGCAGAAACATCACAGCAGAAGTGTGTGGAGCAGGAAAGCTGCCCGTGAGGCCAAGAAATAGAAATCAAGAAAAGAGCCAGAGCAGAGATGTACCTTTCAAAGTCATGTCCCCTGATGACTTCCTTCCTTCAACCTGGGGCCATCTTCTCAGAGCACATTCAGCTTTGAATCTGTCAGTTAACCCATCTGTGCGGTCGGTGTGCCCATAATCCAGTCACTCTCTAGGCCCCACCTCTGAACGCTAATGCCGTGGGCAGCAGGCTCTTACTACATGAGTCTTTGAGGGACACTTCATATCTAAGCTATAACATATACTCTTTTTAAAACATAGACAACCCTTATGATTCATGTCTTTAAAAAGTCAAGTCTAAGTAGCAACACTACTCTCAGTAAGTGATAAGCTGGTATTTTTTAGAAGAATTAACACAGATTACACATCACTCATTCGACAAATATTTATAGAGGATTCAAATGACAATGCAGTGCCTTGTTATCTAAAATAAATAAATTGGCTTCTAAGATTCTTCACAAATATGCTGCAGTAAACACTACTGGATAACAATAATTTTAGTACTAAAATGAAGTTGGTATATGTGTATGTTGAAAGACTGTTTTGGATCACTAACCACAAGTTATCAGAAATGGTACCAATCTTTCAAAATGGAATGACAAAAATAGAAGGCTTAGCTGAATTCTTGTAAAATTATTACACACAAACTAAGTTGACTCGAGGTATAAAATGGCTACACAGGAATGTGCCTTACTAGACAGTCCACAAAAGACCGAGGAATACAGCAGACATTGTAAGTTTCATGTTCTTTTTGCTTCTGTGTTGCTAGAGGTCACTCCGTGAAAACTATGTCAGAAATGCAAGGGGTCAATGAGCAAAGACTCTACAAAGAGCACAGCGACAAAGAGGAGGTAGCCTCCGGGTTTCTGATTTTCTGTTGATCCAAAAATATCATCACCTGTCTTGTCCTCAAGGTTTTACTCTTTTTTTGTGTTGCTACCTGGAGTTTAACTATTAAAACTCTGCCTGGGTTCATAAGGGCATGTAAAAGATATAAACTCTTGTGGATGATTAGAATACTATTTGTGAGTTAACTAGTAGTATGAACTAGTCCAGCCCTATATCCAGGTAAACTCTGTACGAATGAGAGAATGAGAGCTCAAAGCGGGATGAGGTGAAGGGTCCAGGAAAGGTTTAGCCTGGGGGCTGGTAGGGATAAGAGAGATGTGCCATCACACAGGATTTATAGCAGTAAAAGTTGGACACTTCAGGATATGGGTAGTGAACATGGAAAAAGAGGTAAATGACACAGAAAAATGCCCTTTAAGAAATTTTTGCCTCAGGCAAGTCATGTAGAGGGAGGAAAACACACATCTTTGAAGGAAACTCCCAACCCTCTTCCCTATTGGAAGTTAGATCCCTTAGTGGTCCTCTGTGTTGAAGAGGCTTTTATGGGTCTGCTGAGGGATGACTTTAAAAGAAATATTTATGGGAAAATGCATTCTGAGTTCTAAACAATTGATTTATAAATGACTTTGCAGAAAACAGCTCTTGGAGGATTTCTTCTATAACTCATGTTTAAAGTTAAAATTTGGTTTTTATATGTTTCTAAATTAGAAAGTTGACCATGCTGTGACGTTTTAACATGGTTTTATATTAAAAAAATGGGCAGGATTATTTATAGATTAAAGAACAAATCATTCTTGTTTTAAAATAACAACTGAATAAATAAAAGTCAATATCTCCTTTTTACTGAAAACCACCTTGGCTCTTGTGGTCTCTCTGGTTAAAAATCTTATTATAATTTTCTGTAGAATACTTAATAAACTCTTCAAAGCTTTTTTACTTCTAGTCATCATCGATTTTGAACTTGAGTTAGGCAAAGTTATACTTTTAGTTACAGACAAGAGAGGCCACCAAGAGTGGAATCAGAAATCTCATTCATAAGGAAATTTAAAAAGGTCATTTCTAAAACACCTTGAAAATTTAGGAAGAAAAGAAGCAGAGATGGATTTGTGAAATATGGCAGTTGGATTTCAGAGTTACATTTTAGGAGCTTAAAATGAATCTGAATATAATATAGCTTAAGCTTACACAGCTTACCACTGAATTTGCATTTTTCTTTTTCTTTTTAATCCTTTTTGCTTAGGTTCGTATGAAGGTAATCTACACTAACTTTTATGTGCTATATTTATATAACACCAAGAAAATTTAAAGTTGTTTTGGTTGATATTTCAAACAGAGGGTTACAGAATTCCATCTTGATGGACAATCATTACAGTGTATCAGAACTACTCACGGAAGGTTCCGCAAATGTTTGTGTCTGCATATGTATTGTGCGAAATCTCTCTCGGATGGTGATTCTGGTTTTCAAGCATGATTGAAAATCAAAACTTTCGTGTTTAATATTCAGTTCTAAAAGTCCAAAATCTCTTGTATGGTCCAAGTTTTTGTGAAATTCATAGAACTTCTGTATACAACGGATGATCAAAATATATGGTGAATTGTTAAATTTCAAAAAATCGTTAAAATAAGACACATTGCCATTAATTCCCCTCATTATACCCTCCTTCACTTCAAACACTTATCCCATTGTTCTTGCCATTTTCTGAGGCAGTTCAGAAACACTCTTTCGTGAGTGTCTTTATGAGGTGTAATAAAAAATATAGTGAATGCTGTTGCCAAGTGACATCAAATGAAAAGGCATAACAAGGCAAACATCATAAAAACATTACAGTGTATCGATGTTCACCTTGTTCACTGGCTCTGTAAACATGTAACTTCTGGCTCTTCCCTAAAGTCAAAATGACCATGAAAAGTAAATGTTTCAAATCAATTCAGGGAATCAAGGCAGCCATGATGGTACAACTAAAGACACTCAAAAAAAAAAAAATGAAAAGGTATACAGAACACCATCAGAAAGTGGCAAGAATGACAGGACAAGTATATTTGAGTCATGAGAGGATATTGTGAGGGGGATTAATGGTAATGTGTCTTTTACTGTAATACTTTTAAAAAATTCAAACATTCATTGTATATTTTGATCATACTTTACATATCAGTATAATTATACATTATATACCAATTAAAATCAATGTTAATTTATATATAAAAGGAGAATGAACAAAGAAAATAATAAAATACAATTTCATGGTAACGGGTAGTACAAATGACCCTAAATATTATAGTACTAAAATGTTTAAAGGTAAATTCTTACTATTGCATTGTATATTGATTAGTTATTATTGCTCTAACTCCCAATTTAAAAATAGACGTTTAGTCATCCTTATTCTGTGTACCATAATTTCACATATTTAAATATTTAGCATTACCCTATTTTTAGAATTTTTATTTGGCACTAAGTAGGCACACATGTGATAAAATAACATTCTTTCAATGAAGTTTCACTTATTTTTTATTAAAAAATTATCCTGCCATACAACCATAATTTTTATAGGTTAAAATGTTATTAGTGTATATATGCATTTTTTTTCACTATTTAACATAATACGAATGCGAGGTAGATTAATTCCATTTTTATACTTTGGCACAAATATAGTCACATGCATACAATTTACAAGAAAAGTGTAGTAATAAAATTCAGCTCTCATTATTAATAAATAACTAGCATAAGGTTAAATGCCGTCTTTACTAGATTTATAATTTGAATTCATAAATATTTTAAAGGATCCCTTTAATTTTTTAAATTAATATTTGCTTTGAATTTGTTCAAGGAACTCTTCAAATGATTCACATTGCTTTTGAAATGCTGATGTGAATTTTTATGTATTATTAAATACTCATATTGCTGAGGTATAGCTAGGTTTTTCATAGTGAAAATTAAAACCATTTTTAACCACCTGATAAAACAGACCAAGAAGTAATTAAAAAATAAACAAAACTCTTGCTGACATGTTCTGAAACATAGTACAATAATACTAGATGACATTATGGATACCTCACTACATATGATACACTTTACTGTGAGTTTCATACCTCTCATTTAATACGATAATAACCTTAGGAAGCTGCTATTGCCCATTATGGACCTTACTTTGTCGATGAGAGTTGTTCTTTAATATTCTCTTTATACATTTTATTCAATTCACCAGCAAATCATACTGACACTACTTTTAAAATACCTCTTAGAATATGATTGTTTCCCATCAAGTCAGTCCTCTTAGCAGTTGTTATCTCTTGCCTAGATTATTGCCAAAGCCTCTTAGTTTCCCTGCATACATCCATCTATACCTTATTCTAGTCTCTTCTCAATACAATAACCAGAATGGTTCTTTAAAAATATAAGTTGAGTATTTTATGCCTCTCTGAAATCCTACAAATACACTTCCCATATGATGCAGCCAAAAATCAGTCACGATAATGTCCTAAAAGGCCACATCTCAGTGATATTACAACTCAGTGGTATATTGGGTATATTGGACTTAATCAGAGCAACTCGGACTTTTTTTTTCATGCATCCCATCATAAAAATTCTGATTTACTTGTTCTAGAGTGTAGACTAGAACTTCAGGTTGTTAAAAGATCTTCAGATTAAATGGTTATGATATATGGCCCAGGTTGAGAACAACTGCTGTTTGAGATCTGTGACACTTTCTGCCTCCATCACCTCTGACTTCTTCATCTACTACCTTTACCTTACACATCCCATTCTAGCCAGACTGAGAGGAAAAAATATATTTTATTAAAATATTTTATGTTCCCTCCATCCCTATTTACAGCAGGTTTATTCACAATTCTCCCTGAATTCCCTGTCCCCTTTCTTTCCTTTTTTCCCTTCCTGCTTTTCCCCCTTCTTTCTAGTACTCCTCTCCTTTATATATTATCTTCCTTTTATATAATATCTATTACACCTCTTTGTCCTTATTTACAGTTATGGTTTCCTGTATCAGAGAAACCATTCGATGTGTGCTCATGAGGGTCTGATTTATTTCACTTAATAGTATGTTCTCAAGGAACATTTATTTACATACAAATGACTCTAGTTCATCCTTTTTTTATGGCGATGTAGTACTCCATTGTGTAGAAAAACCACATTTTCTTTAACCATTCACTGGTTGTTGGGCATTTAGGCTGTTTCCAAAACTTAGCTATTACAAATTGTGTTGTTATAAACATGGTTGTGTATATATCCCTGTGGTATGATGATTTAAATTCTTTTCTGGGAAGATCCAAGGTAGGGGAATAGCTGGATCAAATGGAATCCCTAGTTGTAGTTTTTTGAGGAATCTCCATATTGATTTCCACAGTGGCTGGACCAGTCTACATTCCCACCGACAGTGGAGGAGGGTTCCTTTAACCCCACAGCCCCACCAGCATTTGTTATTGGTTGATTTTTTCACAAACGCTGTTCTTTCTGGAGTGAGATGGAATCTTAACGTTGTTTTGATTTGCATCTCTCAAATGACTAGTGATGTTGAACATTTCTTCATATATTTATTTGCCATTTTTATTTCTTCATCTGAGAAATGTTTATTCATTTCAGATGCCCATTTTTGGATTGGGTCTTTAAATTCTGGAGGTTTAATTTTTTTGAGTTCTTTGTATATTCTAGATGGTAGACTTTTGTCTGATGGATAGCTAGCAAAAATTTTTTCCCAGTCTGTGGGTTTTTGCCCTACTCTATTGGTGATTTCTTTTGCTGTGCAAAAGCTTTTTAATAGCATGTGGTCCCAAGCACTGACTCTTTGTATTGTGAAACAATGCAAAGAATCAGACTGCAGAACGCGTGCGGTCTGGGTTTTGTTCATAAATTTTCTCCCTACCCCTATGTCTTCAAGGGTTCTTCCTATTCTCTTCTCCAGTAAATTTAGTGTTTCTGTTTTAATGTTTAGATCTTTGACCCACTTTGATTTTAGTTCAGTATATAGTGAGAGACATGTATCTAGTTTTAGTTTTCGGCATGTGGCAAGCCAATTTTTCTAGCACCATTTGTTAAAGAGGCTATCTTTCTTCCAGTGAGGATGTTTGGCTCCTTTGTCGAAGATGAAGTATTTGAGTGTGTTTGGAGTTGTTTCTGCCTCCTCCAATCTATTCCATTGATCCTCGGGTCTGTCTTTTTGCCAGTACCATGCTATTTTTATCACTGTAGACAAGTACTCTACCACTGACCTAAACTCCCAAAATCTCTACTTAAGAAATTTTAAACATCAATTCACTCTTGTATGGGTATATCTGCTCTTGAGATAAACATAAGATTAAAAATCACTGATTTGTAGCATTTGCCAATTTCTGTGGTATAAATCCTATCATAGCAAATTTCAAGCCACTAACAATTTAACAGCCAACTCAGAGAATTCTCAACTTTTTAATAATCATCTCTTGTTAACTGCTCTGTCTGCTGTAACATGTCACTGTGCATAGCCACATTCTGTTTTTCCTGTGGCTCTCTTACCCTCATATATATTATACTTTATTTTCTTCCCCCCAAAAGTTTTCTAGTCCTAAAATTTCCATTTATTTCTAGAAGCATGCATGTATCTGTTTTTTTCTTGACCAATCTAGCTAACATTTTGTCAGTCCTTAATTCCCTTACGTATCCTCTCTGTAGTTCTATCCATTATTAAGAATACAATATTGATGTCTCCAACTCTTTCTGTAGAACTATTTCTCCCCTTAATTCTGCCAATTTTGTTTCTTCTAATTTTAAGATGTTATTAGTTATGCAAGTATTTGTAGATATTGTATCTTAGAGCAAAGGTAGTTGAAGAGAGAACAAACGTGCAAGCACAAGGCCCTGAGTTCGATTCCCAGCACCAAAAGAAACAACAACAACAACAAAACACAATGAAGATAGAACAAAATTTAGACAGTACTGTGGAGGAGAAGGAAAGGAAGAAATTAAAGAAAATAAATTGATAAGGCAAAATATTTCAGAAGATGAGCAAATGAAAAAATCAAGGGCCCTTATAGGTTGACTCCAGACAGCAAAAATCATCCCATCTGCCAAGACCGGAGGGACTGTGTATTGTGGACCTAGATAAGTTCATGAGGAACAAGCCTGAAATGAACAAACTGATGCCTGATGTTGTTTCTTTTCTACACAGCATAGGAGGAACATTATATGTTAATTTGGGGACAAATCTTCATTTGAGGAGAAATTTTAAAGTACTTGCTCAAGTTAAAAAAAAGTCACTGATGATTAAAAACCTGGCAATCAAAAACAGGCTTTTTCTACTCCAGGGACAGTCTTTTCAGGGCCTTAGTAGGGGAATCAAGATTTTTAAAAGCTATACAGGGTAAGTGCCTTGGTGCCCCAATTATTAGTGTTAGTTATGTGTACTCTTCTCCTAAACCCGTTAGTCACAGTCTTTAATCATGGAGAAAATAAAATAATTCACAAATCATGCTGAACTTCCAGCTAACACTGAAGAACATACATGTACTATGGTAGTGCTGCACATGCTTATGTGATTTTCAGCACAAACGCTCCACTTCTCCAAACAAAAATTGAGATAACAGAGGTTCTGGTTTATAGACTGGGTACAACAGAAAAACAAGAATGCTAAAAGGGAATTGGGATAGTAATGCATGCTTCTTTCAGATAAGTAAGCAGTGAGGCAGGCTAGTTAAAAAAGAAATAAAGAGGTTGTTAGAAATAAAAGAGGTTAACGGGAAACCTTTCATCCCTTTTGCCTTGTACATTTCCCTCATGTGAGGACACAGATTTTTCCCTTCAGAGATGGAAGGATGTAGTGAGGAACTGCCATGTTAGAAGCAGAGAGTGAACACCTATCAGGCAGTGAGTTTGCTATTGCCTGGATTCTGTGCATCATAGCTTCTGATGGTGAGAAATAAATTCCTATTATTTATAAATTACCAAGTTTATGATATTTTCTTATAGTATCAGGACAGGTCTATAGCCAAATTATTTCTTAGAAAGATTCCAAGATTATTCGGTGGGGAGAGGACAGTCTTTTCAACAAATGGTGCTAGGAAAGCTGGATGTCAATGTACAAAAGAATGAAGTTAGACCTTCACTTAAAACCATTGATAAAAATTAATTCGAAATGGATTGAAGACCTAAACACAAATAAGATGATAAAAATATTAGGAGAAAATGTAAGGTAAAACATCATGACATTGGATTTGGCAGTGATTTTCTTTTTTAATTTTTTTTTTTTTTTTTGGTGCTGGGAATTGAACTCAGGGCCTTGTGCTTGCAAGGCAAGGACTCTAATCACTGAGCTAAATCCCCAGCCCAGCAGTGATTTTTTTATATGACCCTAACTCTATAAGAAACAAACAAACAAAAATAGACAAATTGGATTTTCTCTGAATTAAAATCTTTTGTGCATCAAAAGACACTACCGGCAGAATAGAAACTCCTAGAAGGAGATAAAATATTTGAAAATTATATATCTGCTAACAAATTAATATCCAGCACAAAAAGCAACTCCTAAAACTAAACAACAAAAGAATCAATCTAATTAAAAACCAGGCAAAAGACTTGAATGAACATTTCACCAAAGATGATATATGAATGGCTGATCAGTACGTGACAACATGCTGGACATGAGTGATGTCACGCGTTCTGGGCAACTGGGCTGACGCTTTGCTCACTAGGTTGGATTAATTTTATTTTAAAATTAAAAGCACATGCATAGTCACACACACACGAAGTTGTTCTCTGCACATGTGCCTGTGCACTCCACCCCCACCACATACACATTTCACTGTGCAACCCCACTGCCAAAAGATATCTGGAAAAATGTCCACGAGGATCCCAAACTGTGTGAGATTTATGAGTTCAGTGAAGTATCACAGCCAGTCAGCCACCAGCACTGGCTCTAGACTATAATCTTGTACTTAGTTGCGCTACCATTCCTTCATCATAAAATAGCAAACTGAAGTGATTTTCAAATAGTGTGGGAGACCAAAGGGAAATCTTTTCTGCCTCCAGTAAGTATAGAAGGCTGTTAACGAGCCAAGGATGGCTCCCCTACTATGCAGTACATTTAGCCACTTCCTCCTTTCTGTGCTCACAGAAGCTGCGATTATCAAGTTCTAAAGCAGTAGTTTGAAAAATGACTTTGCTTTTGAGAATTTATGGGCTACATATACTTATATTTCTGCTTGCCATGGGAGTTGAGTGCCTCCTATTGACATAAAGTTTATAAAGCACTCGAAGCTTCTGAAGAGTGAGCGTGTTAAAGAAGGATACGATAGGAGTACTGACATGTCTTCCTCTTCCTGTGATTTTCTTTTTACATTTTAATCCCCAAAGTTTAATTTTAGTAGAAACTACATGTGCAGAGGAGACACAGAACACACAGGAAACATAAAGAAAAGTAAGCAATAAGTTCTTTTAATGAAAAGAACTCAAGTATCAGAGCCTGGCCTTTTAGAATATGGCTTTTGAGTCATAGATTTTAGTTTCAGTCCTCACTCTACCATTTACAATGTGTCACACCCTAACAATTGTGCAAGGTAGACAATGTTCATATCCCCATTTACAGAAGGGTAAGGAGAGGCACAGTAAGTTGGTAGCACGTCCAAGGTATGTAGCCAGTAGGTGGCAGAGCCAATATTAGTGGAGATGGGTAATTATGTCTCACAGACAAGTAGTAGTAGCCACTATCAATCCAACAGTTTATTTTTCCCCAGATCTCTGGTAATATCTACCTACATGGTGCATAATAAGAGCTGAGAATATTAGTTTTTAAACTTTAAATCATGAAATACAACATTCGTAATGTAGTAAGATGTTTATAAGTAAATCTTTTATTTATAACATATTGCTATTTCTTTACAACAGAATTGATCCATGATTCAGCAGAATAAAAAGTATATCTGAAACTAACATTTCTTAACTAATATGCTTGTGGCGGTCATTTGACACGGTTTGCAGAAGCAATTTAAATTGAGTATCTGCTATTGTATTTGCCATTGTATTCTGTTTTAGGATAATAGCTGATATCAAAAAAGAAAAGAAATAGAAAACCATCCTATCCCAAACATCATTAGATAATGGGTCATTCTAATATGTGTCTGATAAAAATGTGTTTTTGAATATATCTAGTGGAAGAGCATATGTATATATACATCTCAAGTACCATAGGTGGTCCTGATAAATTATTCTAAAGTAATTTAAAACATTTACAGACGAAATGAATGCAAGTCATAAAATAACAGATTTTAAAATGGCTACAGAGAAGAAGAAGCCATTCATATAGCAAACAACTATGAATTTCATTTTTCCTGAAAGAGCCATTTTGGTTAAGAGTATGCGTTGTGAAAGTAGTATTGCTCTATAATGACTGAAGATTTTGCTGAATTCAGCTTCTGGTATTGAATCTGGACATCAAGTTCAGTCACAGTGTAAATGTATCATCACTGCTAATACTGACAGCAGTTGGAAGAAGAGGGCGTGGAATCAAGACACATAAATGAAAATGAGATCAAGAGAGAAAAGTGAGATGCAAACAGAACTTGTTTAAATTACGTGGGGCAAACATGAAATGAGAAAGTATGCTTAATATTTATGTGAAAATAAAAAGAAAGAGAATATAGCACATTCGAAAGGACAAAGTCCTTTATGAAATGGACCAGCCATTTCATAAGCAAGAATAATGGTTATTTCTGTTATTAGATATAAATTACAGAATAGAGTGGCATGCAAACACATGACCTCTGCTAGCACATAATGGCTTTTTAAATCTTATACACACTAATACTCTGAAATATAACTTCCTGTTACCCTCAGACCTTTGTTATTATGTACCACTGTATAAAACTAAAGATTTTTGTATATACTATATTTTTAGAGAGATGTCACTTTAAAAAATGAGCACTTTTAAAATATTTTTCTAAAGCAAATCACTGCTAAACAATTCTTACTATTCTTTTGTTTTCTGAATTATCAGCCAAGTGAACTTGAGAGACAAAGTTGAAAGAACTAGGTTTCTCAAATGAATGCGAGTCATTGTTGGTAAACATACAACTGTTTAAAGCATTGAACATTACAGGCATTGCAGAAAATACCATACTAAACTGTTACATGCGATAGAGCAAAACAAATGGGTGTATCTGGCAACTGAGTTTCTTTAAATTTCTTTCTTCCTGACAACATCATTTGGAGTGTGTGTGTGTGTGTGTGTGTGTGTGTGTGTGTGTGAGAGAGAGAGAGAGAGAGAGAGAGAGAGAATTTATGGGGGACACAAATGATACTATTAAATGTATATGCTGCCCCCTTAGTGGTACATTCTAATGTATCACACTATCAGAGAAATGTACCCTAGAGAAACTGCTCCTATTCTTCACAGAAAATCCATGCATAACATTATGCAAAAATTAATTTCTGATAAATGATTTCAAATCTCGAAAGGAGAGTAGCTTATTTAAATGCCATCGGAAAAGAGCACCTCACCCGCAAAAAAGAGTCGAGGGATCCATTCTCCATGTATTCCACCACAATCATTACTGGTCTGCCTGCAAAAGAGCCAGAGAACACACAAGGATTACAGCAATTCCAGAAATATGTGCTGCAGTTAAGAGATTTCCAGCTGTGGTGACTAAATTATTTGTATTTTATTAATGGGAACTCATTTTCCAACCTGCTTCTATAAAAGTAGGCTCACATTATAACATACGCATATGTCTCTTTCTTTGTAGCATTATTTCCTTCTGAGTTTATAAAGGGGATGTGAATTACAAAGGAATCCAGCATTTCTTTTCTTAAAGCCCTGCAATCATTTATTTAGATTATGTTTTTTTTGTCCTCTAGCTTTTCCTTAGAAAAGTCTACAAGCCCAAGTCAGGGTTTAAACGTTATTTTTGCTGCTTTTGTAGCTGTGGTACAAATTCCATTATGGTGCAGCAATTTGGGCTGACTTACTTTAGAGTGGCATTTCTGAGACATTCTTAATATCAAACAGAAAGGAGAAATTAATAAATTATTTTATAGGATTTCAAGCAGAAATATTTCAGTAAATTGATGAATGCTACAAAGTTGGTAGGATTTGTAGTAATTCCTGATCATCTGTTTACTGGAAACAGACTTGATCAACAGAGCAGTGAGGGCAGTACACAAAAAATAACTGATTTGTACTAGTCTAGTGCAGAGGCTAAGATGAGAAGCGAACATCATTTATTTCTTGTTTTATCATATCAATTGTTATAGCTCCCAATACACCTCTATTAAATAGAATATTCAACATAAATAACTTTGATTTGTTTTGAAGAAGAGAATGCATTTATTCTGCTCAATTGCCCACGTTTAAAAAATAAAATTTCAGATGAAGGGAAAATGGTATTTACCTGAAATAAGTGTCTGTGACATATTTATTTTTACTTCTATATTTCTTGCTTTATATTTGAGTTTTTTTGGCAATTTTATCTGGGCTGTGCATAGATCTTTTCCAAGACACAAGAAGGATGTGGAAAGAAACTGTGTGTACAGATACCAATGATGGGACTCTCATTGTAACTCCTGTCTTTTTTATGAACTCGAACCTTACAGGTCAGAAAGAGTGACCATCATAAGTTACTATAATGAATGTAAATGCTAGATTTTACATTTGAATCTATATTTTAAAGAAAGATATGCTAAAGGTTAAATGCGGTAATAAAGCTCCCAATCTGTCATGCACAGAATTAGAAGCCAAAAAATTTTTCCACTTGTAGTGGACTTCACATATTGTATAAAATTCTTCAAAGTCATTTATTTCACCTAAATATGAATAAAGAACTTTATCAGCAATTATTGAGGTCAAGTGAACCGTCAGCATTCTTGTGGGCAGAGATCTAGAAGATTCAGGTTTTAACGTCGAGAGTTCCATGGACTCCTCTATTTAGCCAGAAAGTTTAAAGATAAGAGGCTGATGCACACACAGGTAGCAAAGTGGGTGAAGGGTAAAAGATCATTTTTGTACTTCATAAAAATTCTGAGACTAATATTCTAGTTTGAATGACAAATGATTACAGATGTTAATGGGGAAAATTGAGCTACTATAACTATGACTGCCTAAGTTCTTTTCCCTCCTGTAATCTCACATCTTTACAATCTATATTGACTATTGCAGCCAGAGGAACAATTTTAGGTTGTTTTTAGTGCCGGGGGATCAAACTCAGGACCTTGTGCTTGAGAGACAAGCGCTCTAACCACTGAGCCAAATCTCCAGCCCCTAGGTTGTTTTTAAACATGTCCTCCCTTTATTTATTTTTTTGTCCTCCCTTTAATAGTGTCAGAATCCAAAAAGCTTGCAAGAACGTCGCTTCTATTATTATCTAACTTCTACATACTATTATTATCCCTGTTACATGGATATGGGAATTGAGAGATAAAAAATTAAAGCAGCTGTCCATAGTCTAATAACTAGTAAGTGGCACAATCAGTCAATCTGTCTCAGACTTTGGATATTTTAAACTTTATTCTATAAGTACCTCAGATAAAAGCTCCAAGTCTCATCCTGTCAGCCAGTTTTCCCAGTGAGGGACCTCATCTCTCCTCATCAACCCTAGAATCTGCTGCTCTCCCAGCTGGCACACTTGTTCAGTCTTGTCTCCTGCCTTTACTTCTGGTATTCACTTGTTTCTCGATTTGCTACCACCACACATGCCCTCTAACCCAGAATTTATACCTTGATCCTCTTCCTTGCAAGTCTCATCTGGTGATATTTCCTTTATATTCCCATCACATCTGTGTGCACTGAGAATGGTTATCATGGCTTTAGAGTAGGTAGTTTTTCTTTTTTCTCATAAATGCTTTGTATTCCCTTCCCTGGGGTTCTTGAGATCACAGAGCTCAGTAAGTGCTTCATAAAAATAAGGTAGTTGTTCTTATCGATTTCTCGTGCTTAAGAAATCAACATTGAAGTATTTCTGATCTGTGTGAATATAAAGCACTTTGAAATTACTTCCATATATAACTCTTTAGAAGATACTTTAGGTGCTCTTAAAATTTGTTAGTGACAAACTTCACTTCTAATTAAGAATAATAAAGAAACAAATGAAGCCTCCCCCAGTTTTTTTGTGAATTAAAAGTTTCACATTTGGGCATTTTATCTTGTATTTTTTTGTGGGCATATCAATGGAGACCAATTGAAACTAAAGAATTTGTTTTTTTAGAATACTACTAGCATCTAATCTCTAATTTATTTCCTCCTGATTTTCTATATGGAAGTTAGTTATACTATGAAGGTTAAAAGCAACTTTATAGTTCATTATTACATTTATAACAAAAATAGGTAAGAATAAAAGAAATGAAAATTAGGATGCTTTTTTGGTTTTTACTTTTATTAATACATATTTTCAGTACAAAATGATTGCATTCATTGCGAGGAGTTACATGTAACATAATAAATCTTAATAATTTTAAAATCCTCTTACTCTCTACTCTCCCTTCCTTTCATCTCTTGGTGTCCTGCCCTTTTACACGAGATCTATCTCCCTGTTTCCTATTATCTATCTTTTATTTTGCTCTGAAATTTATTTATATTTTGAGTTGAGGCTGTGTGTGTGTGTAGGGGGCTGATTCTACTTTGTTAGTGGGAATGTAAACTAGTACAACTACCATGAAAATCAGTTTGGAAATTCCTCAAAAAACTAGAAATTCTATTTGCCCCAGCTATTCCCCTTCTAGGTATCTTCCCCAAAGAGTTAAAGATATATTATAGGATGCTATTCTTTAAATCTGTTTCAGGTGAAAGAAGTCACTACTTCTATCTTATTTTTTCAGTATGTAAAAATTATATATTGCATTATTGCTCTTGGAAAGTCTATTTGAAAGTAATTGATTCTCTTTCTCAATTTTCAAAATATTTCATTATACTTCCTTTTCTACATTTTTAGCCAATAGAAAAGGCTTCATGTCACAAGGTCACCTTTGCAATAAATACTAATGAATAAACTCTGGGATTCTTAAGTATCAATTTTCAAAATTCTCAATCATTTTTAGAAGTCTCATCAGTTTGTTTTAAGAGCTCTTCAGATACCGAAAGTGAATTTCTTAGATTTTTCCTTCAAAATATCCCAGATGTAGTTATGGATTTTAAATTGTATTAGAAGAAAGATCTGTTGAGAAAGCACTTATATACAGATAATGAATCACAAAATCTCTTATTATCCTTTTGCCGTAGACAAAAACAACTATTTTCTTTCACTGGGAATAATAAGGACTATTGACAGATATATATATTCCAAATACTTTCCAATACCTATAATGGTTTTGATAAAGGAGGTGTGGAGAAACCATGTGATCATAAAATTACACTTTTCTCATGCTGTTGTTAAACTAAAGAAAAGTAAAACATTCTTTAAATGTTCTACAGAAATCCTAGAAAAATATTTTGCAGTGAAATGCGTTTTTTATTTCTCAGAGAAGATCTGTGAAAGAAGAGAATTGAGGAGATTTAACATTTTCATATATGTAATGAGTTTGTGCTAGATGTAGTATTTTCTACCAGTCTGGCAATTTCTAATGTGCAGTCAGTAAAATGAAGAATTGAAAAAAATCTCAGCCACCTCAACACCTATTACAGATTAAAATCATTGTAGTTTATTTACCATTCTATCATGTTTATATTTGCTCTGCTAAGTATTAAAATTTGTGATGATAACTTGGATTGATGAAGTGCTTGTATTTTTTTCCCACTGTATCTAATTCAGGACTCTTTGAGCAAGTTCTTTAATCTATTTCTTCCTCCCTTATTTCTGTTGTACAGGTGGTGAATTATAATTGTAATCGCTAATGTATTTGAAAATAAATGAAATAATTTTCCATCTATCCCCAACACCAGAAAAAAAAAATTCTTCTCCCTCTAGTGCTGTCAAAAGACATGAATGAGTTCGATCCCCAGCACCAAAAAAAAAAAAAAAAAAGACATGAATGACACAAATTTGAACAGTTACATTAACAAATCATTGTTTTTTTTCACCTGAAGTAAAATTATTTCCCTTAGAATGTTGCCTGGTGATTATCAGATCATATCACAAGCAAATCTCATCCTCAAGGAGTTTAAAGTATTTTTCAAAAAATGTAATTGCTTACTTATAATTTGTATTTAAAAGCATAAAAATTGTACATATGTATGGGATACCGTCTGATATTTCAGTAAGTGTATACATCATGCAGTGTTTAAATCAGTGTAAACATACCTTCTCTTCCAACATGGATAGTTTCTTTATGGTTAAAACATTTAAAATTCTTTCCGTTTATTTCTGTTTTGAAATACACAGTAATTACCATTATCTGGTCACCCTATTGTGCAGTAGCACCCCAGAAGCTTTTGCTCCTAACTATAATTTAATACTCATTCAATTTAATCAGCCTTTCACCCCAACCCATTCTTCCCCTAACTCTGGTAGCCATCATTTTACTCTCAACTTCCGTAGATCCACTTCAGAGTGAGATTATTTCTGCATCTGGTTTATTTCACTTAACCTAATGATTTGCATGTTATCACAATCTTTTAACATTTCCCCTGGAGTTTCTTTTCCTAATCTTGTCTTATTTAAAAATATTGCTATTCATCTAATTACCCAGGCTTACAATTCTATTGTAACACTGGGCTTCTCACTTTATCTAATCACTGTTAGTCTACAATTTTTAAGTTCTGTTGATTCTATATAAAATTTATTGATACCGCCCACATCCTGCCTTTATTATTATTTTGATTGATCCATTACAATCTTTTACTCTTCTTGTCCTCATATTGCAAGTAACCCTTGCATATCCACTATTTTTGAACATCCAGTGATATATCAAATATTTTTTTAAAAAATTCCTACTATGTACCAAGTACTCGTCTGGGTTCCGGAGATAGACCCTCAATAACTAGAACATCAGTGCTTTCATGGGGCAGACAGCAGAAAGGCAATAGGAATAGGAAGTCCGTGACTACAAAGGGCTAACGTCTCTCCTCCATCGAAACAGCATTGCATTGTTTGCTGTAGAATTAAAATCTAAATGGCTTGGTAAAATAGGTTCTTTACAAACTTTCCTCCACCTTCATGTCTACCATCATCCTTTCTACCCTCTATTCTTATATTCCTGTTTTTCAAATTCTATAGGTTACTCATCATTCTCTGAATATGAATTTCCTTGTACCTTCGCTGCTTTAGAAGACCGCTTTCTCAGTACCTCCACTCGGTTAAAATCATCTACTTAAAAAAGAAAGTAGTTTAAATACCATCTCTATCGTAAATTCTCCCATGAATCACTTTCCCTTTTAGGAAGTCTTCACTTTTACTTTCTTCTCCCTTTTATAGAAATATGATATTTATGTTAACGATATGTCGGCCTCCCGCTCTAAGGTGTTCATGAGGCCAGGATCTGTGCTCAGTTCTTCTCTGTAATTTCACAACATAGCACAGAGCTGGGCATGAAGAACACAATTTTACTTTTGGAGTTAAATATCAGAAGGAACATATAAATAAGGGTGTTCCCTAAGAGTAATTCTAGACCTAGAAAAGCATTACTGAAGTAATAGACTGGCAAGGTTGTATTCTTTTACCCCTAAGTTACTTGCATGATAAAACCTTTGGTTTTAAGAACAGACTTCATATTTCTGCTGTTATCTATTAGTAATATGATCTTGGGCAAGATATATTAGCTGTGTCAGATTTTGCATCTATAAAATATTGATCAAATTATGTGCCCATATAAAATTTCTAAAAAGATTAGATGAGAACATACATAACTAGCACTGTACCTGGCAATAGTTGTCACTCAAAACAAGTGTACCTTTTCTTCCTTTTCTTATGTGCGCAATCATCTGCCTCCCCCTTATATTTATCCACTAAGTAACAACTTTTTGAAAACATAAATCATTTTTATATTTCATTGTATTTGGTATTGGTATGAAATTTCTTTTATCTCCTATGGCAAAATAAAAGTTTATGCACCTGGAAGTTACATGTTTTATACGATACATTAATTTCCCAGTTTAGCACTGAGATTCTTGTATCAGACATTCGGGGGTTTGTGGTTGGAATTTATGGGATTAGTTTCAGAGAGAGTGACACAGAAGACTTTTGAAGACTTTTTCCAATTTGGACAAGTGACTTCCAGAATTTATATTCCATCTCACTGTCTCATTTTTATTATATATTCTTTATTTATATATTATAAATTCTTCATTTGTACATTATATATATTAATGTCTCCTGCATAGGGTAGTTGTGAGATTAGTAGAGAAAATGTTTTAAACACAAAGAATACTGAATATGAAAATCTAATACTAAATATGGAATCACCTGGTAACAGCACCGTTAATGAATGAATGAATATATGCTGAGCCTTACATCTTACCGTATTGACTAGACGTTGAATCTTAAACTAAGAAGAAATTTACAAAGTTAAGAATATTCACTACTGAAAATGACTAATATTAGTACAAATAGGAGCTCTCCTGATGGTCTCAAATGTCCATTTAAATCCTATTTACCTGAAATCGGCAGGTCTGAAGATGCTTTATAGAGCAAAATGATTTGTCCTATGTTATACCGAACTAATCCAAATGAGTATTTCTCTATTTTAAATGACATTTATTAGTTTCTTAAAAATAGGTTCTGCTCAAATAAGTAGGTACGTATTTCCACTTAACTAGCTGTGTTACGTCTTCCACCTTCTGTTAACAGTTTTGTGCCTGTAACAACATTATTTTATTGTTAATTTGGAACTGATTATCTTAAACTTGGAACAATCTGAAACCTCTACATGTACATAATTACTAAGGTCATTTGGTTTTGTTTTTCCATCTTAATTTCTATCATTTTTTAAAATTTAGGGGTGATCCAAATGCCCTTGGTGAAATACTGAAGAATAAAATGTTTTCTCTAGTAATAAACTAGCTGAGCAGAAATTAGGAGGGGTGATCTGCATTTATGAAAACAATAGCATTTTAAAATCTAGATTTGTTTTAGAGCAAGTGAAAGATGTGGGGCTAAAGAAATGAAACAATTTCCTGCAGTTTCAGAAAGTGGTAGCATACCATCTGCATCAATTAATTTCAGCAGTATTCAGTAATGTCCTTCTTTCTCACTAGAAATTACCGTATGGGGAAAAAAGATTTCTCCTTCACTAAAAGTGTCTTGTTGACAATGAAAGTTACTGCCAAAGATTCTAATGTTAGAGTGTGTTTTCACTATGTGACACTAACCATATTGCAAAATTTTATATCATATGCATATTTAAAAGAATAACGTCATGATGAACAAATTAAAAGTACTGTATATGTTTTGAAACTTATTTGTGACCTTTTGTTTTCCAACTATTCTGAAAGAAATAATTGATTATAGAATGAGCAATAGTTTTGTTACGATTAGATAACAATGAATAAAACACAGCAGGAAATTTTCATGCCTTGAAATATTGTACAGTGTCTAAATTCAAAGCCAAATTAAACTGCAGGTCAAATAATTGTATGTTGCTTTAGTTTTTTGGTTTTCATCTGTAAAAATCTTTTTTGTAGATAAGTTTTAAATAAATATTACTTCTAAATCAATATATTTATAATAATTTACTTTTTATAAATTCTTCACTGCTCTGAGCACTGTTCTGTGGACATTCCAAATGTTAAATTATTTAAACCTCATATCACCACTGTGGTGGGTAGAATTATTAGCTCATATTCATAAATAAAATTACTGAGGTACTGAGAGTTTAATCAAATTGTCAAAGACTCAACATGCAGCAACTGGCAGGAGCAGGGCTTGTACCAGGTAATCGAACTCCAGAGTGCGAACGCTTAACTATCTTGTTATATCTCAAAATAATACTTGGCTTCCCATCAGTAATTTGAAAAACCTAAAGAGTATCCCTAAGTCCCCGTGTCTTACTATAGAAATGTCATGGGAGGGCATTATGAACTACACACTGTGTGGCTCCCAAAGACGTTTTGCAGAGAAGTTCTAGAGTTTTAAAGGCCCACAGACTGTTAAAGATTATACATAAACAGTAAATAAATCCTAAGGAAACTGGGTGAAATGCCTTTAGATTTTAAAATACCTTTAGATTTCACAAACATCAATTTATGGTAACTTTCTTAAGTTTCTATTACAAATCATTATATTTGAAATTATCCTAATACAAGGCTTAAAAGGAAAAGCTTAGCATTTAAAATTTTAGCTGTAAAATGTGCATATGAGAACATTTAAGAGCAGCGATGTGGTATAGTTGTGCAAAACCTCTGGAGAAGACATTGGGGAGAACTATTTTTAGAGTCACTAAGCTTTAGCAGAAAGCATTGTATTTCCCAGCAGTGATTCAAATGCAAGAAGCATCAAATGCTAAGCTTTCCTTTTGACTTTAAAAGTGTCTGATGGTTACATAAGTGATAAAATATGTAGTTTTCTGTTTCATTCACTATCAAAAGAAAATAATCAATAATTGGAATAAAATAAAACAAATCTGTAGACAGGGATACACACATATACAATCTATATACATAATTTTGGTTTTTGATTCTTTTGAGACAGGGTCTTACTATGTAGTTCAGGCTGGTCTTGAAGTTACTATGTAGCATAAACTGGCTTCAAAATCATGGCAATCATCCTGCCTCAGCCTCCCGAGTGCTGGGATTCTATGCATGCACCACCACACTCAGCTTGGACAGAATATATTTAATGTGCCCTCGGTACATGGATTATTTATGGTGTGATTTTAAATATAAAGGGGAGAACACTTGTTTCTGGAACTATAAATCTGATTCAATTAATTCACTGACCACTTTCCTTTGCTCCCTCCAGGCAAGCTACTGTTTACTTCTGAATCTTTTCTGCTCCTCTTACAAGATGCTGAAATTTTTTTTAAAGTTTAATTTTGCTAAATACACTTTCTGTAAGACATCGGTGAATGGAACCATGAAGATCCCACATTGTGTCACAGGGCAGCTTCCACTGTGCTGTATTCTACAAAGCAAAATAATAGACACTCAGAGGAGGCAGGTCGTGGGTCTCTTACTTAGGTTCTCAGTGGCCCAGCCACCCCGGGGCAGGCAGCCACCCCGTGGGGAACCTTGGGAGAGAGTTAGCAGTTTCCTTACCATGTTTCTAATTAAGGCCAAACACAAAACAACCCCAGTCAACACCAAGATTAAAGGCTGATTCCCACAGAGACTCAGCTAAATTTACAAGCTCTGTAAATTTTATTTTAGAATTTTTCTTTGTGAGAAGAAAATGATTCCTAATTAAATCTTTTTAAAGTGCTGACCAATTCTTTAATTACAATCTAGATAAACGACACAATCGGTAACAATAAAACATGATGATCTCTTGGGGCTAGATATGTTCTCAATGAGAATTTAAATAACTATATATGTATAAGATTTACACTTTTAAAATTCAAACTTATTTGAATGATAATAAGAAAAAAGAAGCAGTTATATCAATAGGAAGGCTTAGCTAAGGTCAAAGGCTAAAACTTTAAAGATTCTGAACACAGAAGTGAAAAAGAACTAGTAAAAGATTATGTAAAGGCTCTTTCAAGATTTTCATGTCTTAAAAGAGAGGAATTCTCTTGTAAATGCAGAAGAGTTTGATATCAAATGCAACTTGAAGCTCTTTCCTTTTTTTTTTAATGCACTGTTAGTCTTGTATAAGGATGATAAAGTTCACTTATGTCAGTTAAGCATAACTTATACACTGAACGAAGTCCTTAAGAACCAGGGGTTCTTCGTTTATGATCTTCAGGTTGTCCAGGGATGCCTTGAAATTGTATATAACATTTACATATATGACCATAATCCATTTTCTCGGGGCAGAGAGTATACAACCTTCATTTGATTTTCAAAATTGGGATTAGGAAGGGAGGTTAAAGAACAACTCGGTTTTCACTTGGACTTTTAGGTAACAACTCATCCTATTTTTGGCCAAGAAACAAAGTATGCATAATCATAAGGAATCTGAGTCCATGAACGTTACTGCCAGATGAGAATTAGCTGTCCACAGGAGCCTTTAAATTTATAAACTGTAATAAAATTTGTACAAACTGAATGCTTGGATTTTTGAATTATTGCTTCCACTTGGTGTACGTTCCTATCCAATAGGCTGGGCCCTGGATGGACAAAGCGGAAGGATGAGGAAGCATTCTTGCACAGACTCTCTTTCTCTGCCACCTGGCTGCATTGAAGTGGGTAGCTTTCCTTCACCACACCCTCTGCCATGATAGTTCTGCTTCCTTGCAGGCCTGAAAGCAGTGGAACCAAGAGAATGTGGCCTAAAACCTCTGAAACCATAAGCCACAGTGAACCTTTCCTCCTTTAAACTGATTTTCTCAGGTATTTTGTCACAGTGATGAGAAGCTGATTTAGCCCCCTTTGCATGTCTTGTAGTGTATATCCTAAATGGGTGTTTTAAAATAACCCTTGAATGGGTGTTTAAAATAACACCAGCACTAACAACATCACAAATACCTTTAGAGGGCTGTTTAATTTTGTGTGACTAGAACTACAATCACTGATGCCATCTTCCTTGTGCTTCAGCTGCATCCTTGTGTGCTGTTCATTATTCTGTCAGTGACCCTATCTCCTCTGGGCCTCACGTCACTCTGCAATAGCAGTAATCCTGGTCTCTTGCCCAGACCTGCCTCAGAGTCCCACCACGGGGTTTTTTAAGTAGTTACCATTCTGCAGAGTTTCCTTCTAAAGCTGCAGCTGCAAAATCTTCAGAGGCTCATTCCCTGGGAAGAGGTTGCAGCTGGTACTGAGGGACTGCACTGGGGCTTGAAACCATGTCAGTGGCAAAGAATAAAGAAGGCAGCAGTTAGGAATCCACCAGAAGGAATTTCTCTTTACTGTACTACATTGTGAATAACTTTTTTGGATTTTACTTTGCACACTTAGTCTAGCTATTTCACTTCCTTTCATAACTTGCTCTCCGTTTTAAGTAGGTACACATGAACATATTCAGACATACTTCATCTGGGGTAACGGGCAACATCCTTAACTACAAAATGTAAAATATACATACCTGCTAATGAGAGAAAAGGGTTTTTTCCTCTCGAAGACATTTCTTAAAAAAAATCCACTGCCTCATGTTATATGTAGTTTTAATTATTACAATAATATTTTGGTAAAAATGAAATAAGGCAAATGTTTGAATATGTTACAAAAATATTCAAGAAATAATCATCATTGGAAGAACTATAGCCAAGAGAAGTTGTCTCATAAGTGATTTAAAATGTCACATTGTGAATCAAAAGTAAAGCTACTGACTTTTTAGGATGCCTAGAAATATGAACGAATGAAATGATTTACGTTGATTCTTCTGAAGTGCAGTGACTGTATTTAAAATGTATACACTTTCCTAGTGCTGATTTTGCTTGACATATTGAGTTGATGCCAATTTTCTTTAACTTATTCTAAATTCCTTCAAAATCTGCCACCTGGTTGTAAATATTTGTGTCACTTCTCTTCTGCAATTCTCCATATGCATCAAAACCTGATACTGTAATATTATATTAACCAGATCCTAGACTTTCTGCAGGTTCAAGCTTATCATTTCTGGTCTATTTCTAACATCTAAACCATATGCTTTCCGAATAAAATTAGCTAATACTGCAGGCAAAGTTTGCCCTGATCCCTTAGTAGATAGTATTTCACATGAAATATGGAAAGGAGAATATTGATAATCACTGTTAATAGACTGTGAAGACATTTTAATATCAACCGATAATTATGAGTTCTTTGCTATAGAAATGGTCTAGCTGTGTATGTTATTAGATATAGAAAAGCGGATTGTGAATCCATTTCCTAACATGGCTAATTAGGGTCCAGAAGTGAGGATATGAAAGGTTCATCTTTTTGAGTTTAGAGTTCATCAAGATCTCTTTCCAAAGGGTAAGTAAATAATATTAAACATTATTAATTTTACACTCAGTAAAGGAAAATCTAGCTTATTAAAGCTCCATGTGTTCATATTTTTTCCTCTTACTTGACTCGGAATAGAGAGAGAGGGGAGTCTCACTCCATCTTTGCCATTTTCTTTGAACACAGCGCAAGTGCTACAATGAAGAGAATCTCAGATAAAAATGTCAAAATAGGTCTTGTAGCATTGTTTTTAAAGCACTGGCTGGTAAAAAGAAATGGTGCTTCAGAAAATATCCCCTCCACTAACGAGCTCCAGGATTAATCACAAAGGAAATATTAGGGAGATCGTCAATATTGAATTTTCAGAACTTAACTGATTTCTAAGACTCACAGACTGCTTGTTTCCTTGCCATTCAACTTTCAGTTAATATTTCCTAGTGTTCTTCTCCATCTGAGACTAGTCATAATAACTCTTTATTATGACCTTTCTAGAAATGAGAAATTTATAAACAATTTACTATCATCTATACATACTAATTTCAGTCTTGTCTGCTCTGTGGGTCTCACGATTCGATGGTTGGCTTATCATTAAAGTTAATGGAAAAGTAAGCACTATGGAAATACTGCTTTTTTGATAGCGCTCTGTGACATGAAGCAAAGAAATGATCTTATACAAGACATAGTCATGCATCTCATTTAAATTTGATTAAGATAAGCAACTGGGAACTAAATTAGCATCATCACTAGGATAGGCTTGGTAATTCCTTGAATAACATGGGAAATGTCTTAGGAGACCTTCAAAGAACTGTGACATATGATCAATTGGTAGAAAGTAAATTAATTGCTGTCCAGAGTACATCAACCTTCAGCCAACTATTTAAAATGATACAGTGCTGGCCACGGGAGGATGTGCCCTCACGCTGATGTCCTACGCTTGAAGGGGCCCATTCAGATATTAGATGATGAGAATACAAAGTTGCTAAAAATTTAAAACACTAAAAACTCTTCACGATTACCGTTTCATTCCTCTTTACACAAAATCGGAAAGGAAATTCTTGGGAAATAAGTTACAGATGCTTAGGAGAGGATGAGAATTAAATTCAAAATTGCAGCAGTCCCTACTGAAAAGCAACGAAGTATTCAGGGATCACTTATCAAAGTGATATAAGCTAGGAGTGAGTCGAGTTAATTTCGGTTTGAGGGAACAGGACTAGGTTTAGATCTATCAATTTTTTATGAAGCAATTTTGTTACGCCTGATTTCTATGTAAGTCACGAAAATGGAACAGTTTTTTTTTTTTTTTTTTCCCCTCTTCTATAAAAGCTGGAGGCAAATTTGGCCTGAAGCCTAGAAGAGTGGAGTGTTAGAGTATCCTTTCAGGTCCCTCTCTGGAAGGTGGTTTCTATGTTTGTGTTGTAGAAAGAATCATCTTCCTTCCATCATGCGCACTCACTAAATGAGGTGATTTTACTTATTTATTTATTTTTACTGGTAATAGTGAATAATTCAAATCACCGCTAAACTTCATAATGTCAGTTCTGCCAAACATATCTAAATTTACCAGATTTATCATTAAAAGTGAAGCCACTAAATTACACATCATCTGTTCATCTTCTTAATGCCAATCACTGAAATATCACTTATGTATATGAAAAGAACATTTTTATATTACAGCTAGTTTTGAGAGCTTGGCCTACACAGATCTGCTCCCTCCAATCTTTTGCAACAACTGTAACAACAACAGCAGGAATGGTAGCAGCAATCACAGCAAAAACTTCTTATGCGTTTGATATTATAATATTTCTATTTCTGGGGAGAAAAATGTGGCATAACACTCATTAGAACTGAAATTGTTAATATTTTAATTTACATAATTTTCTTACTCTTATCAGTGGCATTATTGGCCAGAAAGTCTCTAACCATGTCACTAAATTATCCAATTATAAAACCAAATGACATCGAACAGTATTTATGGTTGGTTCGTTTTGTATGTTTTTAGTAGACAAGAACACATGAAAGGCAAAAGAAAAATAGTATAATAATGTCAGGGTTTGTTGCTGTAATTATTCTAAGAAAACCAAGAAAGGTGCATAATGGGATTTTGTTTTTACTGGACTTTCCAGTCCCTTGGAATGTTCTCAATGACATTGCTGCTGAACAGCCTCTTGTAAACAGTGATGTCACTACCATAATATATAACATCATTATTAAGATAAAAATGTAAGAGTAGGACAAGAAACTTTAAGTATCAATATTCTAGTTCTATTTTTTAAAGACACACATAAAATACAAACTTGATTTATATCCTTCAGGTATAATGGAGGAAAGCAGTTGGATATTTTACTAAATGACAGGAAGAAACAATGTGTGATGATAATTATACCATGGATAACCCACAATGTGTTTCACTAAACTTTGAAATTGCAATTTAAAATCCTCAATATCCTATATTTTATTTCATGGCTTTGGTCAGATTGGTTTTTTAGAGAGTACTGCACATTAATTTTCTTTCTGAAAAATTTCTTCCAAATTTGCTACTTTCTGGCTTTTCTTCAAGTCATTTTTCTTTAGTGAAATGGAACTTTAATTAAATCTCTACAAACTCACTGCAATATGGAATTACTCTTCTGTCAAGAACACTTAGTTTTTAATTCTCATTTCTGGCCAATTCCAAGTGACAAAGTGGCTTAAAACCACCCTTTCTTTATTCTTGAGTTACAAATTAGAGCTCTGAATCTCTAGTTCTTACTTATATACAGATTTTCCCAGTAGAGCTAGTTTTACACTCTGTTAATTGGATACTTGGTGTCTAGATCCTCTTTCTACCTCCTTTATGCCATTTTCACAGCACTAGGTATCATAAATGTGGTTTCTGAATTACAAAGAGTCACTTGCATTTCTTCTCAAAAACATATTTTAGAAATATTCATTTTTGCATTATAAGTCAATCAGAAGTCTATCATTTTGTTTTCCTGTTTATATGGCAGCAAAAACTTCACCAGAAGTACCTACCAGCAGGAATCCTGGGGGGTAAAGATCCTCCCCCTGGCACTGGATGCGTGGCCTGGATGCTATTTAAAAACCCTGCCCGCAGGAAGCTGGGACAAAACGTCTCCACCCCAATGGCCGGGAAGGATCCTTTTAAGAGATAAAAATCAACATTAATCAGAGTGGTCTGTATTGAATAGTTGTTGATGATCAGTTACTTGGAATGAAACCTACAATCAACAAAGATATCAAACTTTATTATGACGTTAGGAAGTTAAAGAAATGGGGTGTATTTTTAATGCATAAATTTATAACATCAGTCCAATTTCTTGAAAAGAAAGATTTTAAATAGTTGAAACTAAAGAGAGTGAAGAAACATCAGAATGCTAAGATAAAATTACAAAATGTACATTTAGAACATAATGTCATGTTATAGAATGATGACGTAGACATAAATTAGTCTGTCATTTATGTTACATGTAGTCAGTCATTTATGCTACACATTTGCAGAGTTCATGTCCAAATGAACTATAAACACACAGACAACAGCTACGATAGAATCTGTGGTCTATGCTTTGCCAAAAAGAACAGCACTTTGCTTCAGGTATATTAGTATTAGTGCCTAAAATGAGGACAACTTTTATACATGCAGCAATTACATATATTCTGAAATAAGTATGTGATAGTGAAACAAATTATTCCTTTATTATATTTTCTTTTAGGGAGTAGACATGAGAGTTTGCAAAGGTAGAACCATGTGCTTTTTTGTTTTTAAGAAGGCTATTGTGAAGCAAAACAAAATTAGTATATGGTTTAAAATTTATCAGTAAAACTGTATAATGAATCTTGCAATAAAAGTACATCAGAGCTGAGAAACACTTTAGAGCTAGCCTGAATGGTAGAATGTCACATAGTTGGCCAACTACAATGACAAACTCTTACTATTGTAGAGTAAAAGTAAATAATGATAGGGGCTGGGAATTTAGCTCAGTGATTAGAGTGCTTGCCTTGCAAGCACAAGGCCCTGCGTTCGATCCCCAGCACCACAAAAAAAAAAAAAAAAAGAGACAATTCCTACCTGAGGGATTACTATTTTCTGAATATGAGTTTGATATTCTGCACTTTGAAATATTACAAGTTGACTCCTCAACGACTTGCAAGATGCTAAAATCACTGAGAAGAAAATTGAATATGTATGCAGAATCAGCGAATGAGCAGCAGTGGTCCCTGAGATGGTAATCTAAGGTGAAATCACAGAAGCAACCCACAGTTACAAGGGTGGGTATAGAGTTGGAATATCATTCGGGTCCTCTGAAATGCCCATCGGGCTGAGCACATTACATGTTTTATTCTGGAACAAGATTCTTCCCACATTCAGATTTAGCAAGTCTTCTTTGTGAGAAGACTTCACTCTACTTCTGGAAACAAATGTTCCATCAAAAATAAGTTTCAGTTGGAGGTGACTTTCAACTCAGGTCAGTACTAACTATGCTGTGCTCTCTAAATAACTTCTATGGAGAAAGTTGTTGGTAAAAGAAAGCCACCAGATTATGTGACATTCTTATTTATTTATTTATTTATTTATTTTTTTTGTGGTGCTGGGGATCGAACGCAGGGCCTTGTGCTTGCAAGGCAAGCACTCTAATCACTGAGCTAAATCCCCAGCCCCGACATTCTTATTTAAATTTAGAAAAGAGCTGGGCACGGTGTACACACCTGTGAACCCAGAACTCTGCAAGGCTGAGAAAGGAGGATTTCAAATTTGAGCCTAGTCTGGACAGTTTAGTAACCTAACCAGATTCTGTACAAAATAAAAAATTAAAAAGGGCTGGCCATGTAGCTCAGGGCAAAAGGCCTTGAATTCAATCATCGCTACCACAGAAGAAAAAAATACTACAAAAGAAATGCTTTTCTTTCAAATAAGAAAAAGAACTACAAGAAATGGAGATTCTATTGAAATAGCCACAAGAAATGGAGAAATGGCTGTGAAAAACTAAAATAATGCACTTTTAGCTGATTATGGACTTACAAAAACCACATATTAAAAGCTTGGTTCGAGAATATTAAATCATAAAGAAAAAGAATGACTTAGTCATGTAAAGCAAAGGTGACATAAATGAAATGATTATCATGGAAATTTGAAGACAGTAAATATATAGGGCAGTGACTCCAAGTAATGTTAATATGCTACACATGTAAAAATGTTTATATGTTTTTGCTAGTTTTGCCTACATTATCAGAAACTGCTAACTTACAAAAGATGCCTATTATTTTAACTCCTTGTAAACAACTAAATACAAGTATTATTTTATTGCTGTGATTACATTGATTACTGTTTTTGTTGATGTGACAGCCTGTCTTACTTAATAGCAGCTTTTTCTTCTCAACTCATTATATGATTCCTAACCGTTTCATTATGTTTCTTTACTATGAGTTATAAAGGTCTTTCATTTATCGTGGTGTCTCTTTCTTAAGAAACTCTCATTTTCAATAGCTGAAAATAAAACAAAACAGAAAAACAGCTGTATGTGAATAGAAGCTCGGTCAAGGTATTGTACTAAGTGATAATAACGTCTCATAACTTTCTCCTTAAGGTCAGTCACACCAATAGAGAGCATGAGGCACCTCAGCTTTAAGTTTTCCCAATTCAGTCAGGAAATAATGAAATTTCTTACTTTGGAATTCTCTCGTCTCTCAATCCATGAGAATTTAAGTTTTAAGATTTGATGTGAAATAATTTTAGTCTTGTTTGTTCAATCGCGCAAGTTTTGGACTCTCTCTGATTAGTTTTTTTTTAATTGTGGGATTTTTAATTAATTATATTGTATCTGAAAAATAAATGATGCCTAAAATCTACAGCAAGAAAAATGTTGACTCCCGTGAGTATTTTGTTTTTAGTTACATTCAGCAGAATGAATATTTATTGGTTAAGTATTTATTAGCTTGAATACTCGAGTTTCCAATTTGTTGATAGTCTTGGGTCTTTCATTAATATAATGATTTTCAACTTTGTGGATACTGTAGTTTCACACTTAAAGCACCACAAACTACGATTGGGAAAAGGAATTACTGGTGTTTAGTAGGTGAAGGCTGAAGGCGTTGCAGTGTATGCTATAGTCTCTGCCGAAAAGAGAATTCTTTCTCCAAATGCTAGTAACATCCATTGAAAAATACCATATAATAGCAAAGGATTATTTTAAAAAGTTTGCTATTTACCTGGTCATACAATGAGAATATGATGTAAAAAAATAGAAGCTGACATAGTTAACATGTATCTTGTCATCTGACTCCATCAATTAATAGAGGATTCTGATTACCTAGTTTACGTCATCTGAAAGTAAGCTGGCTTGGAGAGTAAGTAGTTTCCAAATAATTAAAGTATATTTAACGCAAGCTTTATGAAACAAAATCCCACACCTAATTTAATATTGTAACAATCTCTCTAAAATAACTTTACAGTGGAAATGAGGTATCATTAAGAATTTGTGTGAAAGATAACTTGATTCTTTGTGCTTCAATTTCCTCATTTGTAGAATGAAAATTATAACAGACTTTACCTCATGGGAATGTTTGTGAGGATGAAAGCAAATGATCATAAATATAAATCGATGTTATCACTTAACAGTTCTAATTTTAAAAAATAACTTCTTTATGTAAGACATAGAAATAAAAATTGATGAAATTTTCCATGTTCCTTCCACTCCTCCCTTTTACAAAAATCCCTAACAGAAGAAATCCTTTCTTTGAAAACTGTGTCATTAATTTAATTTTGATGTCAAAAAGATTAATAATAAAGGCAATATCCTTATAATATTAACTTTTAAGATGAGATATGGCTCCTTCACATTATGTTCATTAGTTGCATTTTGCGAATAACCATTTTGATCTATGTGTGTACAATGGAAAAACTAACTTCACGGAATATAATTTAGAATTGAAAACTTAAAATACACACACTCCTGTATGTGTTTGAGGTGCTTCGGGAAGGTTACTTTGCTTGTTACTCTGTTGGGTCTTCCTCTCTTTCACCTTGTTCAATGATGAGTCTACTTTTTAGCAGTCTTTTCCAAAATTGGGGTGGTGGGTATAGCGTAAGGACAACAGGCAGTAGAAACAAAATACTAGAGATTTCATTTTTGTTTGTGTTTATGTTATCCTTTAGCAATTGCTATTTTGCATGTAGTTTGTAAATACACACACACACACACACACAAACACACACACATATATATAGCCAAACTAGTTCATATAAACACATTATAAATATAGTACATTAATAATACCTCTTATCCCCAGAAAGTCTGTGCAAATATTCTTATTGTTAGAGCTGTGTAATCAGAGGATTTTGGAGACCACTTGTTTAAACAAAACAGTGAATATAATGCCAAAGTATGGATAAAGTAAATAATTTTTTTCAAGGACGTTAACAACTAGAGCAAAGCTTGGGTTTTATTTACCCAAAACAGTGACCCTAGAAGACCATGTTGCTCCTTACACAGTAGTTCTCAACCTTGGATATGTTTTATATATATAATATTTTATACTAGAAAATGTATAATAAAGGTCCAAGTGAACAAAGAGATTATGAAGTTACTGACGCCATAAAAAGCAAGGATGATATACTCGGATCTAAAAAGAAGGAGGATACAAAAAAAATCACAAGGGGAACAATATTAAAAGTAAGGATCTCACTATAGCATAAGAAATCTAGCAATAAATATGTAGAAGTATTTATCTAGCAATAAATACTTTTGGTATGCTGTGCATGTGTAATTATAATTTCTAATTACCAAAATAGGCTGTACTTACATTCAGACCCTAAATTATCAAATTTGTTATCATAATTAATATGTGTAAATATTATTTCAAGATATTTTAATTCATATCTTTTGATTATTTTATAAAAACATAATAAATGGAGTAAAGTAGCAGATACAGTATGTGTGTATACATGACTTTATAGATGATTATTATTTAAACAGTGGACAGTTTGGCCCAAAAATATTTAATGATAGGGCATAACCAAAAATCTGGGGAGCTGAAGGTCAAGTCTGTGTGCCTCTGGAGGACAGATCATTTCCTCATCCTTGAGTATGCAGTACCGAATTCGGAACCAACATAGGCAAGCCACTCCCTAACTATGTTTTGGACTAATGGTGGTACTTCTGGTAAGAGTAACTTCAAAAAGCTAAGATAACATAGTTTGTCAAACCAATAGCCGTGCAGAGGTCTGCTCTCCCAGGGGAATGTGCTCCTCTGATCCTCCGAAGATTCTCCATGCACCCTCTCTCTCTAACCTCACCTGTTCTTTCATTATCAGACTGTATTTTTTCCTTTACTCCTTATGTAACTCATGTTTTCTCTCCTACATATCTATCTCTTCTCTCAATTACCATCATAATTTATAGCATTATATATTCTCTCTTACACTCAAAAAGAAGGAAACTATAAACCCACTATGTTTGAGCAAATACTTATCAGTTTTCTGTGATGGTGGACGAGATTATAGACTATTAAGTGTACATTGTGACCAGGTGTGGTAGCACACTCCTGTCATACCAGCTACTCAGGAGCCTAAGGCAGAAGGATTTCAAGTTTGAGGCAAGCCTTGTCGATTTAGTGAGACCCTGTCTCAAAAATAAGTAAAAGTGCTAGGTATGCAGTTCAGTGTGAAGGCCCTGAATTCAAACCCCAATATGGAAAATAAAAAAGTTACATTACAAGGAGGAGGACTAACAACACTAAGAAGGAACATTTTCCTATAAAACACTGGAAGAATGCATCTTTCACTTCATGCAGACCTTTATTTTGAGTCAGTTTAACTGATAACAGGCAGTACAGCAAAGACTAAGCCGCTTTGCCTGGGTTGGTATGGAAAGGGTGCCTGCCTCTTC